>SNQJ01S0068024.1:21125-59352 GCA_010110895.2 Picea sitchensis
TACAAGATGATTCAAAATGAAAATGTCTCCTTGGTATATATAGGAGACTAGGAGGTATAATTACAACTAATGGCCTAAAGCCGACATAAATAAAATAAAATTACTAATATAATATGCCCCAATTAAGGAGTAATGAGCCAATACTAGGGCTTAATAGAGGGTTATGTACATTTTTTCGTAACGACATGCAAAGTATATGGGGGTTTGGTTCAGTGTTAGGGCATGGAATCATCAATGGTTGTCCTGTTGTAGCGGGAGTTGTTTCTGATGTGGTTGGGGTAGATTTGGGAGTCATGTTGTATTGACAACTGCGTGTTTGTAGAAGAATCGCTTCTTCACTGGTAAGGATGATACTATGATCGACTGGATTTCCAGGTTGATTGGGACCTAGGTTTTCATGCTGCCCCATTTGGGGTGGAGTAGGTTGTACTTCTTGTTGGGTGTTCATCAAACCTTGGTGTGGAATAGGGTTTTTCAAGATAGTCAGGGGTGGTGGTTGCAAATAATGTTGTGGGGCCTACTGAGGGGCAAGCAGTGCTGGAGGGTGTTGTGTGTTCCTGAATTCTTTCATCCTTTTGAATTCAGAAATTTGGGGGCAATGGTAAGTATAATGTCTAAACTCACCACATAGAGTGTAAGAGAAGTTGGTTCTGATATTGTTGTTGTTCTTCCCTGGTATTTTGTTGTTGTTTCCCCCTTGGGGGTTCTGGTTACCTTGATTCTGGTTTCCCCCAGTGGGATGGTTTTGTTGGGGGTTATTTCCTTCGGGTCCCGGGTTGTTACTGTTTTGGTTTTTTCCTTTCATCTTGGCATTATTCGACTGATGGGATGGATTTTTCCTATTCAACTATTCAAAAGAATAAATATGTTGAATGGGAGAGGGCTGAACAAAATTAACACCAGCATGTGGTTGTCCTGGTGAGGGAGAAACCGACTAGGGAGGACCAGGAAATGGGAAATATGGATTGTTTTATGGAGACAATCCATATGGTGTATAGGAAGTTGAAGTACCTCCACAATTTCTATGGTCACATGTAGGGGTTGGGGGTGTGCCCATACGTGGTTGAGAGACCAGATGCATCAATGGTACCAGTGGGGGTCCTCCTAAAGGCGGGGGAGGAACAACAAGATATGATTGTTGGTGAGTGGGAGGAGGGTAATAAGATGTCCCTCCATAAGTAGGTCATGGGTGGATGTAGGGGTTGTGGTGGTTCATAGAACCAATCAACCCGTTTGGAGCGTGAGAAGCCCCAGTTTTGTCTTGGCCAAATGGTAGGGGTTTGGGTGCATCACGCAAAACTGTGTATAAGTAACTTGATTGAGCATATATGAGATCGAATCGTTGGGCCTTGTTGATGGCTTCCTCATATGATTGAGGAAAAGTGGATGCTACATATTTGGAAAGCACAGAGACGAGTGATTTAAGAAACCAATCGAGGCGTTGTTCTTTGGTGGTTTCTTCTTTACACAAAATACGTCGCCAACACCATTCATGGATGTGGTCAGCGATATCGATAGCAGTGGTTTGTTTGTACTCGGAGAGAATTTCTAAGACAGTGTCATGATGAACTGGTAATTGGAAAAAGGCCAAAAAGGATTTGGCCAATGATTCAAAAGTCACATGGGACCCTGATTTTTTGTCCACATACCATTGGGTTGAGGAACCAGTGAGGGTTCTTTGAAATAAACTCAATTGGATGGAATCATCCATGAGTTTGTTTGATGAGAACCATAAGTGGAAGTTCAAAACATGGTTGGCGGGGTCTTCCCCTGGTTTTCCTTCAAATTTTGGAATATCTTAAGGTAGTTTGGTAGGCATATTGGGCCATGTGGGGTCATGTAAAATGGGATCATTTGTGAGTTTGGTCAAATAAAAAATGTTGAGGGATGCCAAGTATGGAATAGGGGGATTTGGTGGAGGATTAATTCCATCCATTGTGTGAGCAGGTAGTGGACCTGACCCTTGAGAGATATTTGGTGGGGTTGTACTTCTCCCTTGAGAAGAAGTTTTCCCCTGCCTCCTTGTGAAGGAGAACTAGTGAATGGATGGCCTTGGGAATTAGACCCAAGAAAAGTGGAACCAAGTAAAGTTGATCCCAAAACAATAGCACTCATGGGGGTGTGAGATGGTTGAGCCAGTGAGTTGGAAAGACTAGGGACTCCTCCTAGAATAGGAGGGATATTCTACAAGCATCGGGAATGACAGGGATTCTGTGGGTCCCCTATGATTTCTGACTAGCAAAGTGAATGTGTGCAAATGGTGGAAAGAGAGAAATAAATGAACAAGAGATTTTGTATAATTGGAACTTCACAACATAGTATAACTCACAATTACATGTAATCAAATGATCATCATACATAAATCAATTGTAAAACAAACAAGCATGTAGATAGGTGGATTTTGTCTGCATGGGAGAACAATAAAAAAAAATGTTCATGTCCTAAAAGATGTATCATCCTTCCTCTCAAACAACATTGGGCCTTCCAATTGCACTCAACAGTGGGGTCGGAAGCCATCAAAAGAGGAACTAATGAAGGTTGAAGTAATTAGTTATAATGAGGGGTAGAGGGTGCATATCTAGAAAGAGCTGGTGATATTTCCCAATAGCCACAAAATATGATCAAGGTGCGATTGCAGCCCACAATCGCCACCTAGGTAGATGTCCTAAGTTTTGGCCACTAGGTACCTCGGTCAAAGTGCAACATTTATATTTCCAGCATCAGAAAGGGGTCACGAGATGGATGCCCTTCCAAGAGTTGGGTGACTCAAGGAGGGATGCATAGAACAATCGGACTTCGACCTTCAACCCTTCACGGGTATCTCCCCGCCTTATGGTGTAGGAACACTTGACTTGGAGGATTTTAAAAGTTCCCTATTTCTCAACTTCTATTGTTTGAAAATGTGAGAACCAAATAACGAGGGGTTATTTGGATGCCTACCCCTGATATCCTACCTAGACTAAAAAAATTATTTTGGCACCTCCTGTGGAGGAAAACTTAGCGTTTTTTTAGAAAAAATTTAGATGTGGTGGGATGAGATATTGGGGGTGTGAACCAATCTTGTTTGAATTAAATGGGTGTTGATAATTTCTAAATAAGTAGTGGGACATTTCAGAATTCCTTTAGATAAAACCTACTTCAACCTCCACTATTCAAAATAGAAATTATATGTGTGAGGAGTGGCTTTGTGTGCAAGAAAGTGAAAAAGTGTGCCAATATTTTAATAAGTTAAGTGTGAGATTGAAACATGTGGACTTCCTATCATCCTTACAAATATTCTTTACCTAGCTTACTATGTGTCTTTGGTACAACCTTGTGGAATATTTAAATCCCTAAAAAACTAGCAATGTGGACATATGGGTCCTTACAAATCCTTTAAACTCCCTAAATGTTGTTTACACTAAGAAAGATTTGAAACTATCCGAGATTGCAAACATGTGGACATGTGTGGGACCATTACTTTGATCTTTAAACTTCCCTATATTTGTGATGTAAAATAAGAAAGAATTTAGAAACTATCTTAAGTTTGCAACATGTGGGCATGTATGGGCCCTTACAAAACTTTAAGATGATTTCAATAGACTAATAGGAACCCTAGGGGGGCTTTGTCCTCTCCTAAATATTTTTTAAGGGAGATGAAACTTCCTCTCAACCTCCTTTATGATTCCCAATATCACACTAAGGTGCGAGGGAAGACAATACTTGAGGGTCAAAATTGGTTTCTAGTCCCACTTTAAGTGATTTATGTATGAAAGCAATAACCTCAGCTTAACATTTTACAAGACAAATAAGCCATCCATGTAACAACAAAGAAAAAGAGGAGAATATTGGTTCTTTTCACCCCCCAAGTGCCTATGTTAGCTAACCTTTCATATGGGAAATGACTCTAAGTGGAGTGTAGTTGCCTTACAAAGTGCATAAAAATGAAAATCTGAAGGCTAGGGGCCCTCAAACCATTCAAAAGACCCTTACAATTTTGAGAAACTGGACATATGCATGGGTTTCAACTCTGACAGGCGCGCAAAGGGCGCATAGTGCATAGAATGTGTAGTGTAAAGAGGCTTGTTTCGCGCACAGTGCACAGAGTGTGCATCTGTGGGCAGGAAAATCCATGCACTTCCTGTCACGCATCGGGGGAGAGGTTTCTGAGTGAAATACTCCTTCCTTGGCTCTAAATTTGGACTTTGGTAGGTTGGGCTAGGTCGGTTTTGGTACCTTCTAGAAAAAATTATCAAAACTAAGTGCTCTCTAAGATCAAATAGGGAGGAATTTGATATCAATCCCAACAAAGTCGCCAATCTGTTGTGTTGGTTTTGTCACTTGGGTGAGAAAAACAACAACACTTGCATGTCTAGATGAGCGTGCTAGACAAGATAAAATTTTGTAAGTGGGTTAAACAATACAAAAACATGTATAAACAAATAAATAAACTAAAACAACTAAGAAATAAATGTTAGAAAGCATGAGAAACTTAGAACCATGAAAATCAAACAATGACCAACATAATGCTACCAATGGATCAATAGATTAGTAGGAAAAACATTGTAGAGAAAAATAGGGACTTATGAGTCCCCTCTTCCTCATTGGGAGGGCTATTGATTTCCCTAATGGAGAGCTCTTCATACAATGGAATAAATGACAAATGATGAAGAACAACAATGTGTATTCCCTCAGGAGGTGAGTGGAATGGCCTATTGTAATGGTGCTTGAAGGATTCAAAGAGAAAAGAGGATTCTCAAGGGAGAATTCTTCCAGCATAACAATACTATGAAGATATTGGTTTCTTAGTGAACCCATGGATATTATTTATAGAATTCATACATGGAAAAATGTAATTAGTTCATAGTGTGAACAAGGGGCCTTTTAGGGAACCCTCTAGTCCTTAACCGGACCCCCATTCAGATTTCGCTCAGATATGAGGGCCAAATCATGTTGGGGGTTGGTCCATAAGTGGTTGAGGGGTCGAGAAGATCCATAAATGTGTCGTTCATAGAAGTGCATGTATTTTCTTGTACACAGTCATGCACTTGGCACATTGTGTGCGCTGAGGGTTGTGTTGGCCCGCGCACACTACGCACTGTGCACGTGCTTCCTTTGGTGAATCTGTGCATTTCAATTTTTGACCCAATTGTATAGTTTTTTTCCTTTTGAATGCATTTCAGTGTTTTAGGTGGACTAATTGTTGTTGGCATTGATGTGTTTCTTTAACCATTTGCATGCAATGTTGCAGATAATTTTTCAGTGATAATAGCTACTATCTACAGGGACTCTTAATGGAACTTATTATAATAGAATTACATACAGACAATCTCATCCTTCAGTTACATTTTTTAACTCTATCCTCGTTTTCATATTGAATCATTTTATAATCATGGTAGGATTATTAACATAATGATGGTGAGAATATGATCCTCAAATTCCCAAAAACAAGGAATAGAAAGGTTTGAAATAAAGGGGTCATACCCATAATGAAGAGGAAGGAGAGCGCACCATGAGGATGTGTGGGAGATATTTTTGCGCCAAAGAGGATAACAGAAGGAGACAGGTCATCAAAGAAACATGGCATTAGGAATACGGTATCGAGTGAGGATACCAGGAGTAGAAGTAGTAGGGTTAGAGAATATGAATTCATATCCCCTTGGATGTTGAGAGATATGGTATCCTTAGATGAAGAGAATGTTGGGTATGTGTTATATTCTTTGCATGTGTGTGTGTGGGTGTGTCAGATATGACAATTGCATCTGGTGGTTTTTGTTATTTTTAGCGTATTTTGTTATTTTTAGCGGTTTTGTAAATTAATCCCAAGATTAAGGGATTAGGGTTTTGGTATATACGGAATACCTAAAAACATTGTATATATTGTATGGTGAATGGTGAAATTCGAGATAATGAATATAAGAAAGGTTTTTCTGGTTGAGGATTTCTGGTATAAAATCTCTGTGTACTCTGTGTATGAGCCATTGATTAATTTATGACTTACTTAAGAATATATATGCATTGCTTTACTTCGCATGTTTAAAACTTACATGTGGTATCAGAGCTCATTTTTGGCTTCAGAGGGATGCCTTTGTTGTTGAGGGTTTGGCTCGGTCTTGATAGATCAAGTTTATCTTGGGTTTGTGATAAACCTGGGTTTAGTGGGAGATTTTGCAATGGAGATTCGAGTATAGAAAGAGGAATGGAGAGCTCATCTAGAATAGAGATAGAGAAGTTCAACGGTAAAAACTTTGAGCTATGGAAGCTCAATATGGAGTAACTTCTTGTAGACAAAGAACAATGGATCATTGTGGATCCCGGTACATATCCTACTGGTACACCATCTACTAGCACACAGGCTACTAGTACACAACCTACTAGTACACCAACTACTGGTATGTCGAAGGAAGATTGGGAGAATCTGGACAGAAGAGAAAGGAGTACTATTCGAATTTGCCTGGTAGACTCGGTGTTGTTGAATGTCTCAGGAACTGACATAGGAGAATATGGTGATGAACCCCTGTGAGAAGGGGAAGAGGATTTAGCGATTATGAATGGACATGCATGACTACAGGTAGGAAGATCTCTGGGATCCCTCACTGGAGATGATGAGAGAATATGGAGGAACCTCCTCTTTGAACCACCCCCAAGAAGAAAGAAAATAGACAACATGGAGATAAGAGTCAAATAAGAAAGAGTATTAGGAATAAGAAGAGAAGAGACGAGTGAAGAAGAAGAAAAAGTCATTAATACTCCCCAAAGAAGAGTCGCAGTACCAACATCACCAACAACTAGTAGTCAGTCAGGAGGATACAACACTAGATTGAGATTGGGGAATCAATATACAACACTGAGGCTACATGTGTTCCATGGGACAGGTGAGGATGATCCAGAGTGGCATTGATTCATGTGTGATGCTATATTGTTTTTGGCGAGGATCACAGACAAAGCATCGAACATCACACAACTAGAGACCACTTTCAAAGATAGAGCTCTAACATGGTACATGAAGTACAAGGTGATTGCACCAATGGGAAAGTGTTAGGGACCTAACCTACCTAACCCCTCAAGTGGGTAGAATAATATATTTCCATATAATAAATATCAATATTAATAAGGATTAGCAATAAGGAGCATTAAGTCAAATTTAAGAACACCTAATAGAAGCTTCTACTTCTAGAAGGATCTTCCTCTAGATTTTTCTTTTGGATAGATAAATTTAGTATAAATAGGAGTAGAGGGCATGATAAGTTTTGTCTTGAATAATTATTGTAATAGAGCTCTTCTCTGTTGGAGGTTGTTCCCTTGAAGAGGCAAGTGAAACTTGTTTCCTATCAATAAAGGTATAATTATGGTGTTGTGGTTCCATATAATTTGTTGTTTCGATGTTATCTCTGCATCATTTCCGTATTTTGTTATTATATCGGTGTTATTCTCTGCATTATTTCTCTTTTCTGCTAATGTAATGGACCTGGTACCTTACAAGTGGTATCAGAGCACTTTCCTCGGTAGAAAATTGTGGGTTAATTTTTTTCAGGGCAAAGACGTATTCCGGTGTCTTAAAGCTACAAAGATTTTTTGTTACACACATAAACCCACGGTCAGGGAGTAATACACGTAGGAAATACAAGTGGTACTCAAGCACACATCTATTGGCCACCTTTGTAACCCCTGTTGGTACCCCTTTGAGTGGTAGTGCATCCGACAACACCTGTATATGGATCATCCTAGATCACTTGAAGCCCTCTATAGATAAACCAATTGATCACCTGACTGTTATAGTTCCACCGAGAACAAAAATCAGGAAGATACTCTCTAGTGCCTGGGTAGTTAAGTAGTGCGGCTAAGGGAACAGTCTAGCCTCCTTAGTTTGTGCCCTAAGATATTGGGTCGAGTACTAATATTGGACCCCACATGTATATCAGAGAGTTTAGAATAGGGAAAAACCTTGTTTTTAGACGCCCTGCATACCCTAAACCTTGGGAAGGAAACAAAATAGAACATACAAGACCTATTGTCACGCAACTGTGCCTCCTGCATTCTGGTTGCAAAATTACTGCATATTTATTCCTGTTAAGAATTTGGGCATTTCAACATTGCAGTATTCTTTAGTCCAGAGTATAACTCTGCAGTAGTAAAAACAAAGTATAGTGGTCTCGCCAACACACTTATTTGGGACCTATCCCATTGGATTCCCCTTTTTGTCCTGATCGCATTCGTACCTTTCATTTTTAAGCATTTTTTTCAGTGGACCCGAACCCTTCCCAACTACCTTATTTTATCGCCTATCCTATTATATTCCCCTTCTTTCCATGATCGTTGTGGTACCTATCACTTATAATTCATTTTTTGTGGTCCCACCCACCCATTTTCCCTTACCCACACTCCCCCTCTCCAAATGGCCACCACTCCCAACCAAGACCTGCAAGCTTCCATCAATCAAGCCAAGGAATCCATCCAGCAAGTGACATCTAAGATTGGCTCTACCAATTCTTGCCTTGCATAATTCGATACCCAATTCCAACACCAATTTGACACCATGGGTGTCAAATTCATGAACTAATTTAACACCCTCCAGTCTGTTGTCAACCAGTTGTTGAACTGCACTCCAGGTCCTTCCTCCTCGGACCAATCCAATGTTGTTGATTCCTCTCATTATCCACATTTTCAATCCAACTCCCTTCATCGCGACCCCCGTCTTCCCCGCGTTGAGGTCAATAAATTTGATGGCTCTAATCCCACAGGTTGGGTCACTCAAATGGAGCATTATTTTTCTCTCCATGGTATTACTGATGAGTTGGGAAAACTTCTCTATGTTTTCCTCTATCTAGATCTTGAACGATGGAAATGGTGGAAATGGCGTAAAACTTCACGTCAAGGGTATATTTCATGGACCCAGTTTGTTGCAGAGCTCTATGACCACTTTAACACTGATACCCACTATCTCGGTCGCTTGACCAAGTTGAAACAGTCAGGCACAGTGGAAGACTTTATCACTTCTTTTGATAATTTTTCCTTTCAATCCGAGGGAATTTCAAATTCATTCTTCTGCAAATGATTTATCAGTAGCCTAAAGGATGAAATTTGATCCCATGTTCTCATGGCCCACCCTCAGACTTGGATGGAATATACTAAACCTACCAAAGAGGCCCAACAAGTTGTTTTTTCCTAGAACAAAAAACCCTCTTTTGTTCCTCTCCCTCGACCCACTAATCCTAACCCCCTTTCCACTCCCCTCAAGGTCCAGAAATTAACTAGGTCTGAAATGGATGAATGCCAACTGAAGGGTCTTTGTTATAGTTGTGATGAAAAATATTTTCTAGGGCACAAGTGTGAGGAACAAAAAAAAATTATGGCCATTTCCGAATATGTTCTTGAAGAAGATGTCACATTTCCCCTTGTTGAAGATCCCTCCCTTCCTGATGCTACCCAAGAGCCCATTGACCCACCAGAAGTTGACCCACTCATTTCCTTGCATGCCCTCACTGCATTATCTTCTCCACAAACCCTCAAGCTCATTGGCTATATTAAGCATAAGAAGGTCATCATCCTTGTTGAAAGTGGTAGCACCCACAATTTCATTCATCGTCGCATTTCCCAGGAAACCAATTGTTATATTCGTGTTGTCAATAGTTTTCAAATCATGATAGCCAATGTTGGGTCCATGAAATGTGGTGGTCGTTGTGAAAATGTACGTCTTCAAATTGGACATTACCACCTGAAATCTCATATGTTTTCCATTGACATGGGAGGTTGTGACATTGTGCTAGGTGTTGAATGGTTACACACTTTGGGTCACATTTTTATGTATTTTAAGGAATTAACCATGGAATTCCAACAGGATGGACAAATGTATCAATTCCAAGGTCTCACAGTTGGTTCTCCTGATATCATGAGTTCCCATCGCATGGAAAATATCTTCGATAATGGCCACTCTGGTATTATTTATCAAACCCATTCCACTCAAGCGGTTGAGACACCCTTTGTGCATCCTGACCTCCAATATATCCTCTCCAAACATCAAGTTGTTTTTTCCACTCCTCATGGACTTCTACCTCCTCATGGTGTTCATGATCATTCCATCCCCCTTGTTCCTATAAGTATTCCTCCCAATGTTCTCCCTTATCGTCATCCCTTTTCCCAAAAGAATAAAATTGAGAAAATAGTGCAGGAATTGCTCCAAGCCAATGTTCTTCTCCCCAGTACCAGCCCTTATTAGTCTCTTATGGTCATGTTACTCAATAAAGAAGGTACTTGGCGCATGTATCCTGAATTTTGTGCCCTCAATAAACTCACCATCAAGGACAAGTTTCCCATTCCTATCATCGATAATCTCTTGGATGAGGTGAGTGGTGCTTAGTACTTCACTAAACTTGATATGCGTTCTGGCTATCATAAGATACATATGCAAGAATATGACATCCCCCAGAATGCCTTTCGAACTCATGAGGGTCACTATGAGATCTTGGTCATGCCATTTGGCCTGTGTAATTCCCTCTCCACCTTCCAAATCCTCATGAATCATGTCTTCCTTCTATTTCTCTGTCATTTTTTCTTAGTTTTCTTTGATGATATTCTCATCTATAGTAAAACTTCGCAATCCCATCTTGCCCATGTGGATCAAGTTCTCCATCTACTCTCTCAACACCAAATTTTCCTCAAACACTCTAAATGTGCATTTGGCGCCTCGGAAGTCGAGTACTTGGGTCAAATTGTTGGAAATACTGGTGTCCGGATGGATCCTAAGAATATTGAAACAATGCAGGATTGGCCTCACCCCAAGACTATCAAAATCTTGCGTGATTTTCTTGGTTTAACAAGATATTATTGCAAGTTTGTTCAGAGTTATGGAAATATTGCGGTGCCTCTCACTGCTCTCCTTAAAAATAATTCTTTCACTTGGACTCCTGCAACTGATCAGGCCTTTCAAGCCTTGAAGGAAACTATGTGCACTACTCCGATATTGGCCCTTCCTTATTTCACAAAGACCTTTTTCTTGGAATTGGAGCAGTCCTTATGCAAGAGGGAAGACCTTTTTCCTTTACTAGAAAACAATTATCAAAACGCCATTTCGGAAAATTAATCTATGAAAAGTAAATGTTGGTTATTCTACATTTCATGGATCTATGACACCCTTATCTCTTGGGGAAACGCTTCCAAATTAAGATAGATCATCAAAGCCTCAAGTATTTTCTAGAGCAATGACCTTCCTCCCTGGAGCAACAAAAATGGGTAACTAAGATATTTGGACATGATTATGAGATTATTTACAAGAAAGTAAAATACAATCTAGTTGTTGTCACTCTTTCATGAAAATATGAAGATGAAGGGTCCCTTTTATCCATCTCCTTCATTAGTCCATATTGGTTGCAAGCTATTCTCTAGGAATGGCTACAAGATCCTAAAATTTTGCATCTGATCCAACAATTGCAATCCAATTCTCCAGTTTCCCAAAGGTACTCTTGGAACAATGATGAGATTCTCTATAAAGGTCATTTGTATTTAAGTAAGAAGTCACAACTTAAATCCACGGTGCTTTCTGAGTGATCTAAAACTGATCTTTAAAGACTTGGCTAAGTTGTAAGCATGAGTTCATTTACCAATTAGGAATTAATGAAAGAAGAAGAACTTAATGAGATATTATAGCGGCCATAATAAATAAATGTAGATCATAATTTAAGCACCAAGAACATCAAACCATAATAAAAAACTTGTTAACATAGTTCGACAATATTTCCTATGTCTTCGAGCCTTTATCTCAATGGGTGAGGCTTTATTATTTCTATTCAATGCTTCAAAATTACATCATAAAATTTTCAAAAGGATTAAAAACTATTCTGGTTGTTTTCTTCTCTACCTTAATAATCTAACACAACTGACAGCACTGAAAAAGGTTGAGCGTAGCTCCCAAAATTGGCCCGCAAAGTTCCCCTCCTCAATGGCTTCCCTGTATAAAAATGGCTTTGGCTTTCAAAATCTTCAACATTTCTCTTGTCCTAAACCTCCCTTACTATCACAAAACCTCTTATTCTTATATATGTGGAGTTGATATCAACTTCCCAACTTCCTCCCAAGATCTAGCCTCAAATCGAGCTCCAGATCCCCCAATAATGGCTAAAATCCATTAAAAACGGGTTGAAAATCACAAACAAATATAATATATGGTTTAAAAACCCAAAATTGGAAAACATTAGGGCACAACCCCCTTTATTCGAGCTCATGGGCATATGGGGCATGCCATTTATCCCTGATCTAGGCATTGGCCCTATTATTTAGCCCCTCTGCTAGTTGGTCGCATGCATGGTCATGTTGCATATGGCTTAACCTTCATACTCCAACTATTGACTCCTGGTTCTTAGCCCCCTGGTCATGTGGGGTGCCATATGGCCTTTCACTATCCCCCACCAATCGGGACTTAGCCCACAAATTCTCTCCACCAACAATTCAAATAAATATTCGGCCATGTGTTTGCACAAGTAGTATACTAGCCAAATTGGCTAATGCATTCAGTGAGTCTGTTGGTGCCACTAGAGGTCATGGGTTCAAATTTTTTTCCTTAGCCAACATTGGAAAAATCTAGGGTGCCACGTGACACCCTCTTATTAGGCCATGTGTCGCCCCATGATTCGTTTGAATGATACAGTCAATGCACAATCAGCACACATTCAACATGCACATTCAGATACCATGTTATTGTCATACAACCATGTCACATTTCCAATCAGCTACCACATGAGCATCTGTACTTCCCAGTCACCCTGCCACATCAGCATCCATATAGCCCAGTCACCCTACCATGTCAACATCCGTACAACCACTTGTCTTCTATACTACCATGTGTCAGCATTTCATTGGGCCACATCATGTACGGACTTCCAAGTGTCACGTCCATACACTTCCATGTGTCAATTTCGTATTGCTCCAACTATCTCGAAAATGCCAAAAGTGAGTGACACATGTCACCTCCTGGTGATGACACATCAGCATGGTGATCTCATCATGATGTCATGCTGACATCACCATGTTGTCATGCTAATGTCACCTGTCGTGTTGTTGACGTCAGCAATACGTCTTATTGACTTTGACCAGTTTGACTTTTTGCCTATTTGGGAAATAAGTCAGAATGCGATCTCTTTTGCATATGACATCCATTTGCGAAAAAAATTATATGGCCAGAATCAACACGATGAGCTAGATGCAATGGCACTAGTTTCTTATGATTTCTAGAACTTTGATTGTTAGGCCTTCGTGGATCCATTTTGGATCATTAAGCTTCATGCTATACCCACAGCTGGGCACTCAGGGTTTACCAAAACTTATGATCATGTCAAAAATTAATTTTTCTTGGATGGTATGAAAAATGACATTCACAATTTTGTGGCAGAATGTGATTTTTTTCAATGCAACAAGGGAAAAACAATCAAATCTCCTTGCACACTACAACCTCTTTAGATCACCTTCTATTTGGAGGGACATCTCTATGTATTTTATTTTGGGATTACCTAAATCAGGAAATAAGTCAGTCATCATGGTGGTGTTTTATCACCTTTCCAAGTATGCTCATTTTTGTTCTCTTCAACACTCGTTTACCGCATCCATTGTGTCTCAACTTTTCATGGATCATGTCTTTAAGCTTCATTCCATGCCTCATTCTATTGTTTCTTATTGAGATCCCACTTTCACCATCAATGTTTGGGAAGAAATTTTCAGGCTACAGGGCACCCAATTGCATCTCAACATCGCCTATCATCCCCAAACTCATGGTCAAACTAAAGTTGTCAACAAGTGTTTGGAGAAATATTTGAGGTCTTTTTCCTCTGAAAGGAAAAATAAATGGGCTCAATGGTTACCATTAGTTGAATGGTTGTACAACACTTCTTACCATAAAACTACTCGCATGACTCCTTCTGAAGCAATATATGGAAAAAATCCACCTTTCATTCTCTCCTACATGCCAGGTGTCTCGAAGGTCCAGGAGGTTGACCAAACACTTACATTTCAAGAGGTTATTCTCCGTACCCTCAAAGAGAATTTGGTCATGGTTCAGAATTGCATGAAGAAACATGAAAATCAAGGTCGCTTAGAATGTCAATTTGTTGAAGGAGACCAGGTATTTCTTCAACTGTAACCTTATAAGTAAACTTCACTCAAGACTGAACATTGTCAGAAAATTACGCCCAAATTTTATGGTCCTTATACAGTTCTCAAGCACGTGGGACATGTGGCCTATGAGTTATATTTTCCTAGTTCTTCTAAGCTTCATCCTTTTTTTCATGTATCCTACTTAAAGAAGGTGACTGGAACTAAGTTCCAAACTCAAACCAACCTTCCCTAGTTGGATGAAGAAGGATCAATATGGTAGCAGCCACAAGCAGTGTTGGACCAGCATGAGTGTCATCTTCGTCGACGCACCATCAAGGAAGTATTAGTAAAGTGGAAATATACAACTCAAGCAGATGCCACCTTAGAGTCAGCTACCATTCTGTAGCAATTTCCTCATCTCAATCCTTGAGGACAAGGTTGATTTTAAGGGGGAGGGAATGTTAGGGACCTAACCTACCTAACCCCTCAAGTGGGTAGAATAGTATATTTCCATGTAATAAAGGTCAATATTGATAAGGCCTAGAAATAAGGAAGAATAAGTCAAATGTAAGAAGACCTAATAGAAGCTTCCACTTCTAGAAGGATCTTCCTATAAATTATTCTTTTGGATAGATAGATTTAGTATAAATAGGAGTAGAGGGTATGAGAAGTTTTGTCTTGAAGAATTATTGTAATAGAGATCTGTTTTGTTGGAGGTTTCCCCCTCGAAGAGGCAAGTGAACCTTTCTTCTTATCAATAAAGGTATAATTCAGGTGTTGTGGTTCCATATAATTTGTTGTTCTGTTGTTATCTATGTAGTATTTATGTATTTTGTTTTTATATCTATGTTATTCTCTGCATTATTTCTCTTTTTTGATAATATAATAGACCTGGTACCTTACAGAAAGATGAGGTCCATGAACGAAATTAAGAGAGATATGCTTACGTATTTTTAGAAGCCTAAGTCAGAATACCAGTGTATCACTAAAATCAAAGACATAAAGAAAAAAATGGGAGAAACCGTATGGGACTATGACTGACGATTCAAAATATTCTTGGATAGGTTGACATTTCAGATCTAATATGTCCAGCACATGGAATGTTTCATTATAGGAATACTCCCCCATATCTGAGTCTCTCTCACCCAACATAAGGTGACTAGTTAGGAAGAGGTTGTGTAGATTTTGATGCATCTCAAAGATACACTAAGAGGTGGAAATACATCAATAGGATTGGTGTAGGTACAATATCAACTTGCAATTCTCGCATTGCAATTGCAAGATATGGCGAAGGAACAATTGGTGCATGAGCACGTATGATGTATTACATTTTGATTAGAAGTTCATTTCGAGGATGCATGTTCTATGTTGGGAAATTACTTGGAGATGGGTGCGCCAAATCCATTTTCAATTAGGCCTCATACCGAGTGGTCCGAGATTTGAAAATAGTGGATACATATCCCTCCCTGATGCCCAACACTTTATAAGTAATAGAAGACTATGCATACTTTATTCTATGAGTTATGAAAATCAGGCGCGATGTGAGTCTTCACTTGATGCAGGACCACACTCATGATGCCTTCTGAGTCTAGGAAGAGTAGAAAGGAGGTGATCGCTAAGGCATAGATAGAGGTGGATACCACGGAGGTTCGAAAGGTGGATATGGATGAGGATGAGGATGAGGATATAATGGAGGAGGTGGAGGCAGTCCACCCACTTGTTTTAATTGTGGCAAGGTGGACCACATTTCGATGTTTTGTACAAAACCACGTGCTCTCTATGGATATTATTATAGTATATAGCATGCCACTGAATAATGCCACGACTTTTTGAAGAAATGGGAAAAGAAGAAGGCACACTGCAACATGGTAATTGCAGAGACACATGGGAATCAAAAGAAATATGAAGAAGTTGATGTGTGGGTGGTAACTTGAGTAGGAATTAAAATTGGAATGGAATTAGAATGTGGAGAAAGCTCGGATCAGTAGGAAGAAGGGAAGATCATAAAATCTGCACAAGATCCTCCTAAGTTTGATGTTGTGCAACAGAAGCAATTTCTACAAGATATGCAGAGGGCTCTAGAGGAGGATAGAGTCCATGAATAACTCTAGTGTGAGATGCAAAGTTCATTGGAGCAATCTCAAGTGCTCGAGGAGGTACAATTCACAACATAAAGATATTTATAGAAGGCCCAATCATGTGAAGAATTGCAGCGCACCACACAGAAATCATTGGAGGAAGCTCATGTGCACGAAGAGATACAATGTGTGACACAAATGTCTATTAAAGAATCCTACAAACATGAAGAGGTGTGATGGGTTGAACAAAAGGCAATAGAAGAGCACGTGCATGAAGAACTACAATGCACGACATCAGAAAAAACACATCATGACATTGGTCAGGAGGAGCAAGAAAAATATCAAGTAACTTCTTGTGTTGTTGTTTCAAAATTTTAAGTGATCTTGATGCTACAAGGAAGTTGACACATATGTTAACAAGATGTATGGTGGAAGAAGAAACAACTATAGCTATATCCACCCCATTACTAGACAAGGATGTGTCCTAGGTGAGAAAACATAAGTGAACAAGAAAAGAGTTCAAGATGATAGCTGAAATCAAAAGTTATGAGATGGATGGTGTCATGTTGGATCTGGGATCCGATGTGAACATCCTACCAAAGAAATCATGGGAGTTTATGGGAAATCCAAACTTGGTGTGGTCCCCCATTCAACTCGGGCTAGATAATCAACAGGAAATCTATCTTATCGACCAAATAGAAAAAATAGAAGTGAACATTAAAGGGGTAAAGACTATGGTAGACTTTGAGGTGATCGAGATCATGAATGGCTCAAACCCATACCCTGCACTACTTGGTATTGATTGGGAATTTGACAATAATGTAGTTTTGAATCTAAAGAAAGGGCATGTTTCCTTTGAGATGAATACCTTGCATGTGATTGATCCATTGGATCTGAATGAATGAGACAGGTGATCTGGGAGGATACTGGTGGCCACCTACATGTTCCACTAATTCAGAATGGTTCCACATCTTATCAATTTTTCTACGTTTTTTCAGGTCCCAAACTTCTGGGGCCGTTTTGAGGCCCGAAACGACGTTTTTCTTGTGCAGAAACGCCTAGAATGTAGTTGACTATAGATGTTAGGATAAATAGAATATGTACTCCTCTTTTAGAAATTTCTGACAGGGTACAGAGTGCCCCAAATGGAGATCATATGAAAAAGTTGTGCCCCTGGGAAGTTGACATATCAACTAACCATATCAAGGCCCACAAATATTTTGGTGTTTCATCTTTTGGGGTTAGGGTTTTCTCGTTAATGTTTTATGTTAAAATACTTTTTCGGACTTTTTGTAATCAACTTCTTATGAATTATTGTAGTTGTCACATCTCTCTCTTCAGAGATAAGCCACCACTATTCTATCTAACTTGTGTTCTTTCATTTTACAGACTTCTGTATTTCAGAAAGTCATTAATAGAATCTGAGTTTAACTATATTATTGTGTTTCTTGCAAAATCTCTGTGTATTTCCTTGTTGTATCTCTTCCTTCATTTCATTCTTAATATAATTTGGATCAATAGGTACAATGACCCCATGAATGAGGATGCACATATCTCCATTATTTAGAATATCTATCATATTATAGAGTGTAGAGAGGATTATATCAATTAGTAGATGGTGAGATGAGATGGAGAACTGTGCAATCTGTTTGAGTTTTGGAGGAGTCTAGTCCAAGTTTTGTATGAATTATGTTTGAATTTTGTATGAGTTATTGTATGATTCTGGAAAAATCCTTGATTAGAGTCTGTAATGGAGTCAGTTCTATGTAGAACATGTGTAGAAAGAGCATGGTGTAGTGTAATATAATGGTTGTAGAATGAATCATAGCAGAGAGTAAATTTCTATGTGTAATATGAGTTTGTTCCTGTATGCATCTTGAAGTTTTAATGAATATAATACAAATCCATATTCCTCTCTTTCAAGTGATATGTGTTTATGAGTTAAATGAATGCCTACGCTAACGGTTTCTATTTAGTCTCATGGTATAGAGTTAAGAATGAATGAATAAAATCTTGAATGGTTTCTTTATGTGCATTATCCCTTCACATCCAACAAAATACCGGATGGTCTCTATGATTCTCATGGTATCTTGGGTAAGAACTTCTTCAGTCCTCGACTAAATATTGATATGTCGATGCATTGGGGTTTTTTTGGTCAACTTTGGATGAACCTGTTGAGCACTCAACACACCCTAAAAAATCCTTATCAAATTTTTGTCACTTTTTGGGTACCATTTGTTTTTTGCACTGCCTGACTCGATTTCATTTTGAAACGTGTTGTCTTTGTTTATTTTCATGACTCTCATCACCTATTCAGGTTTGTTTGAACTTATGAAAAACCATGACTAAAAGACCTTAACACCTGAATTAAGAATTGGCAGCCAAACACTGCACCTAAAGTGCTCAGGTTCGGCGTCGGAAAGAATTCAAGTAAGTAAAGGAAACACTCGAAAAACAACCATTGTCGAGTGTTGATCTTCTTCGGCATCAGCAAAAGCCAGTTTTGGTTTGCGTAAGTTTTTTTCATAAAGGCTCAAGAGATAGTCGATTGCATTCAACATCTGTAAAAAATGAGGAGGACATACGTTAACAAAGTATGAAAATGTTAGGATATTTAGACACTTAGGAGTTAGTTAAGATCTACTTGGTCTATTGTTTTGTTAGGTAAAAGTTTGTTTTCTAGTGTGTTTCTTTAGTATGCATTAGTATGCATTGATAGTCAGGAAATCTGACGGTCGCAATATGTTCCCAACATAGAGTGATCTGACGGTTCATACTCTCCTCAATCTTAACGACCATTGATCCATGGCTTAACACTCGATTGGTCCATAATATCTATTTAAAGATCATGGAGGTTCATTTGCCTATGATCGATTGTGAGAAACTCTCTTGTAAAATCTCTATGTAATCTTTTTATTTGCATTAATAAATTGCTCCAAGTGATCGCGTTGGCTGGGGCCGTGGATGTTTTCCCGTAGGGGTTTTACCACGTGAAAACATTGATGTATTGATATTTGATCTAGTTATGTGAGTGGTTACTGAAGGTGTTCATCCTTTGTTGGAATACCTGTGTTGTCGAACATGGTATCAGATCTTTCATATTGCCACTAGATTCTCTAGATTCCATTCTGATCCTAATGTCTATACCAAGAAAGTAGGAAGCCATCTCATAATCCTTGTCGCTTTATGTTGACTATCCTTCACACAGTGAAGTGACTCAAAATTTTAAACCAAGCAACAGAAAACCATCCTTAAGAAGAAATTTGAAATGACAAACTTAGGATTTTTGCACTATTTCCTTGGCCTCCAAGTTTTACCAAATATTGAAGGAATCTTTTCTTTTTCCATTTCTAAGATATGCTTGATCTTCTTCATAAACTTTCCCTTGGATGATTTAAAAACCACCCTTCTCCCCTTCGATCACGGAGTCAAACACGCCACTGTACTTCTCATAGAAGTTGATACCACCACTATCTGCGTCGAGTTAGTTGGTATATCTTATACTTGACTCATACCCATCCGATATTTCAACTGTTGTTATTGTTTCACCGATATATGTAAGCCCATGAAATCCATTGGAAGTAGCTAAAAGGATAATTCTCTATGTTAGGTAATTACTGTTCAGTTTGTGATACATTACAGTTTAGGGGAACTCTTTTATTGGTTCATTTCGATTAGGATTAGATTCGGTGACCGATCATCAGTCTACTATAGGTTATGTTCTAGCCTTGGTTTGGGACCTTTCACTTGGGCCTGTAAAACGAGCTGTGCACTCTTGATGAAGTAGAGTCACAGAACAGCGGTAAAATGCAAGTCGAGGAATCCTATGGCACGACCGTCAGCGCTTTCAAGTTTTGGATTCCAGTACCGGTATCCGACTAGCCTTTGGTGTGACAATCGAGTGCCATCAAGTGACCAAAGACCCAATTCAACATCAACATAGCAAACACATGAGACTACGACATTGAGTTCATGAAAGCTCATTCATGATCAAGTTATTCGAGTGTTCATCAGAAAGCTCATTCATGATCAAGTTATTGAAGTTCTCTTTTTCCCTACAGAAGATCAAGTTGCAGACATTTTCACAAAGTATCTTACAGAAGCGAAGTTTTCCAAACTTCGATCTATGTTAGGAGTTCAAGAAGTTGTCATTAAAGGGGGATAGGCTCTAATACCTCCTTCCTTCTCCTATTGTGTCACTATTGTAAATCCTTCAATCCTATCCCAAGTTGTTCTTAAAGGGGGATGTTAGGATATTTAGACACTTAGGATTTAGCTAAGATCTACTTGGTCTATTGTGTCGTTAGGTAAAAGTGTGTTTTCTAGTGTGTTTCTTTAGTATGCATTAGTATGCATTTGTAGTTAGGAAATCCGGCAGTCACGATATGTTTCCGACATAGAGTGATCCAATGGTTCATGCTCTCCTTGATCTTAATGGCCATTGATCTGTGGCTTAACACCTGATTGGTCCATGATCTCTATTTAAAGAGCATGGAGGGTCATTTGTCGATGATCAATTGTGAGAAACTCTCTTGTAAAATCTCTCTCTAATATTTTTCTTTTCATTAATAAACTACTCCAAGTGGTCACGTGTGTTGGGGTCGTTGATGTTTCCCCATAGGGGTTTTACCATGTGAAAACATCAGTGTGTTGATCTTTGATCTCGTTATGTGAGTGATTATTGAAGGTGTTCATCCTCTGTTGGAATACCTATGTTGTTGAACAAAAAATAAATCGTCGATAGTTGATGCCCGACATACTTTATTGTGGTCAGGAAAAATCTAGAAGGATCACAACAAACGTTTTGATAATGATAAAGTTATCCCCGATCGTCAACCCCGATGCGTTTTTGGCATCGATACTTTTTCGAGGGAGCCGATACAAGAGCACTTGGGTAGGTTTATTGTCGATCATCAATCCTTGACACATTTCATCACCAACAAGATAAGATTTGTTTTTAGAATGAATATCTTACGGAAATTCCCGACTTCGATTAAAACGAGCGAATTAAGTCACTGGTCTCGAATGCCATGTGTATTTACCAGGTAAGAGGGTCATACGGTCTAGTTCTATCCCGAGTCATTCTTGGTTCCCTGGGTCCTAGTCACACCTCCGAGTCAGCTTTTTCGCGTCAACACTATAAAGTAAGATCGATCGACGTCGAATATTTTGCAAGAGGATATCAACAAAAAATTTCATAGCACAAACTCGACCCCCTATCCACCCATTGAAAGAGTGGAATGGCGGGATGTTTTCAAAGTTAGATACAATCAGATTTTGGACATTTAAGGAGATAATTAATACCCGATCCCACATTAGTTTCTACCTCTTGCGCTAATTAAAATAGAATTTTTTAAATCATCGATAGACCACATCACCACCCGCACCTCCGTCATCAACCCACGATGAATTTAATTTCTAACTCCTCTAAAGATTCGGTGGAAGATTTATTGAAATTTCACTCATAACCCGAATTGAAAGGCTGATGCGACACATTAAGATCTTCCCTGTTTAAATATCTTAAACCATTGTGAATAAATTCATTCTGCGTGTAAGAGAATTCTAGAGCGTCCAAAAGAGAAAAATGAGCAACTCGAAGACGGTACTGACCCTCATGATTATCAAAAACCAGGTTTAACAAAATTCATAGGTATGTATCCAAGTCTATCAATTCGCTGGTTATAATTTATATGTGTTCGTCCGGTTTTTTACACAATCTCTACACTCTGCTCAAGTTGCAAGAACAATGTCGCTGATAAATCCCACCAAGAAGTGGAAAGAATTGATTACATCAGTGTGGTACAAAAGGGTCGAGACATTGAAGAGCACGACATTCGGGTACTAAGGGACAACAACATCGACTGTTTAAGGAAGTCGACCGAATACTGGGTGAATATGGCCCAAGAACCTCATCAGGAGATCCAAGAGAAATGGGTTGATTACGAAAGGAGCTAGACCAAGATCAATTGGGCAATGAGAGACATTGTTCTCCCAGAATTCGGCACACCTGACGACTTTGTCGACTTGCATGACATAGTCAAACTACATGAAAAACAAGATTCAGCGTGGATTTTGGAGATAGAAAAGGTGGAGAACATGGCTCCATGTCAAGTATAGAAGTTCATGGAGCACCCGATCAAGGCTTAGACAATGTTACAACAGTTAAGTGCTAAGTAGTCAAGTATCGAGCACAAGCAGTGGAAATAAAGGAGATTCTTTCGGCCTCGATGGACCAACACAGATTCCCATATGCCAACACATGTGAGGAGCTCTTCATCAAATGGTTAGAGTATGAGAAGAGTCATCCACTCAAGTGAAACCATTTGATAACTCGTAGAGAACTGAGAGATGAAAGCGCCATGTGGCAATGTTTTGTTTTACTTAGCTTGCACTTTGATAGTTATTTTTAGCTAATAATTTGTTATAAATAAGAGGATCGACCTGTTAGAAGAGGTCAATGGTTTTTGCAAAGGCCCTCGTTTTTGTAATTGTAAAGAACTATTTCAGAGCTACCTTAATTGAGAAGTCATGTTTAGGAACAGAGACAAGTTTCTTTTTTTCATCAAAGGCATGTGTGATTAGATCATAAGAAGGAATTACTTCTAAATTTATCTCATGAATGGATGTTGTAATGAGTAAGAGCTTCTAAATCTGTTGATAAGTTATCTGATTCAATATTTTTATAGTTCTTGTCTTTAATAATGGAAAGCAAATCGTTTTTTTAATGTGTGATTAATTATTAGAGCTAAGGAAACTATTTTTCTTGCAATCGTTTTTGCATGTATGTTTTCTTTTGATAATTGTATCTTAGTCAATAATTGGAATACCAGCAAGTTGAGGTATTAGTACTAGTCTTGTCGTAGGTGTAAGAATCATTGTCTGCATGCTTGAGCACGAGGGTTATCCCAAGCTCAGACTTCTTCAGTAGTTAAGCTTTTCCCATTTATTACTCAGTCGGTTTATACCAGCACATTTCTTGTATCAGACCCACCAATAAGAGAAATTACAAAAAAGAGAACGTTCAAGCTGAAGGAGGATTTTTCATGAGAAGATATCCTATCAATCACTATGTAAATCCCATCGATTAATTGGTCAGATCGCAAGATATGGAGAACCATTCCACTATAAAACGATGCAGAGTCTAATTGGGACTTGGTGGTGGGTTTGGTTCTTGTTGTTGAGTTAAAGGTATTTAGGACCCCTCAACAGAATGATCACTAGAAGGAGGGGTGAAGAATGAATGGTTGACAATATTTTTGATATAATATTTCACACAGCCTATAGATTCGAAACAACCCACATGCATGGCTAGTCATTCTCAAGACATCCCACACACGTTGAGTACTCCTGAAATGAGTAACTGACCCCATCAAGAGGAAGAACATTTGTTCCCTGAAATAACTTACACTCTTCCTCATGACGAGTTGAACCAGTTCAGAAGAATCAAAAGAGCTTACACCCAACAAATCGGAGCACTGCCCTTAGCTATGTTACTTCCTCGTAGAGAACAAGTAAGGAGACCAGTGGTCAAAACCACCAACCAGGTTTTTGTTCACATAGTAGAATACCTGATATATTTATCCCTCACCGAAATCGAACATCTTCTTAATATAATCCCTGAAACACCAGCTAGTAACTGCTCTGAGCCCAACGATTTTTCTGACGAGGAAGGATTTAACAGAGAATGCTTAGCTTCAGAGTCGGATGACATGGAAGATAACAATGATCATAATGAAGAAATGGGAAACCCACCTCAGAATAATCAACCTTTTTTTTCCATAGATGCTTTATCCATCCCCGGACAAGTACATAACCTTCCCCGACATCCAGAAAAGTTACTCCCTAAATTTGACCTTGAAACCTCAGGATTTCCTGAAGACCATATAAAAAAAATCATACTAGCTATTAGACTAATGAATGTCCAAAAAGAATACGTATTGTGTAGGATTTTCCCCTATAATTTTGATAATAGCCTCCACGTGGTATTTTAACTTGTTTGTAGGGTCCATAACTAGTTGGACTAAGTTTCAAAAGGATTTTCTAGATAAATTTGCAGAAGAAACCACTACAGGAGCTTTGATGGCTAAGTTGTCCATCATCACCATGATCTTAAAGGAAAAGGTTAAAGGCTTCAATCAACGGTTCACCACTATCCTAAACAAATTCCAACCCAAAGCTAAACCCACTCAGGAGTTGCAAATTGAAGTATATGCTAATTCTCTCCCAGGTTCCATTTCCTTTATTATGAAGAGGGATGCCAAAACAACCTTAGCTGATAATTTTGAGGAAGACAAAATAATAGAACTCCAAATGAAGGGATTTAAAGAAGGCCAAGTCTCGTTACTTAAGAAGGAAGTTCAACCTCCTCCTAGGAGAGGACTTTTGTTGACCAGACCCCCAGGAAAACAAAAAGAACAAGGTCCCGAAAAAGGAATTGGAGACATAGAAGACCTGCAACACATGGTAAAGATGTTGTCAAATGAAATCATAGACATTAAAATAAGTTCAGAGGAAGGAAACCAAGGCCAGAGACCCTATAAACCCTTTTTTAAAATAAATCCACCATTCAAAGAAATTGAACCTCCCCCAACCAACTTAAACATCGATCTAGGAAATGTAGCATCCGACTCTTTATGTACCTATCACCAAGAGAAACATTCTGAAAGAGACTTCCCACAATGGGTTCATGCCATGAATTTGATGGCCAACCGGTTTCTAGACGAGGTTTCCCTTACCGAACAATCACATGGCTCATCTATGAATATTGTTCATCAGGAAGAAGTTGATCCACCTGAAGAAAAAACCATGTTGATATGGGACCCTGACCTACCAATGGCTTCTGATGATCTATTTTAAGTTCAAGAGCCACCCGTTGAGGTCTTGGCTGTGCAAACACGAAGTAGGCTTCAACCTATCTCAAACGACCTTACTACTGCCAAAAATTTAGGAGGGAAGCCAACGTCTGATCACCCTAGAGAACATTTTGTCTCCTGAATAAATCCTATAAACATCCATACCCGAGAATCGCCCAAGCTATACTACAACATAGTAGAATATTTGAAATAATTGAAGGCAACTATATCAGTCATGGACATGTGTAGAATCCCTCAGCAAAAGGACTTTTTGTTACAAGCAATGAAGTATATAGAAAATCCTACAACAATCACTTACCAAGGAGAAAATTCAGCCCGCTAAACTCTAAGAAATAAACCAATTGTGAACACTTGCTCTGAATATAAGAAGGGAAAACCTTTTGTCCCACCGTTCCTCTTGACATTTGAAGTCTTCAACATAAACCTCCAAAATTGTTTGGTTGACTCAGGGGCATCCTCTAATGTTATTCCATTGTCTATATACAAGAAAATAAACACGGTCCCTCTCAAAAGTGATAAACATGTGATACAACTAGAGAGAACCCAGGTGAAAGTTATGGGAGAGCTCAAAGATGTCATGATCAGGATGGCAACTCACCCAGAATTTTTTCAAGTGATTGACATCATCATAGTAGATATCCCATAAGCTTGTCTTAGGATCGACAGGGAAAGATATCTGAAACATACTATCACCGACTTAGAAACCCTCAACGAACCCTCTTCGGAAGATTTCCCTGTATTAGGAAATTATTCTTGCGACTCCAATTTCGGGAATTTCTCCTCCCTCTCATCTGATGTCCCTCTTACTCAAAACTCCGAAATGAATTTTCAAGAAAATTTGACAATGACGGCAGAAGAAATCATCTTCTATCAAAAACCTCTATTCGAAACCATAGAGAAGATAGGAGGAAAGGAGGAAAGTGGTAGGTGTTAACACGAAGTTTAGATCTTTTACTCTTTAAACCTGAAACTTTGTTTTTTCCTAGTCATGGAGCCGCCCTTAGTTCTAAAAAGGAGTAAAAAATATTTCGATTTTTTTTCGGGTTTTGGGATTCAATTTTTCACGAGGTATGATTTTTAGTTAACAACTCCAGAGTCCCGGTGCCAAAATCCCAAAAATGATTTATATTTAAAGAAATGAAAAACAAAAAATGAGTGTTATAAGTCTCGATGTGCATTTCACAAAGACTCTTTAGTCGTGATTAATTAAACTCTTAAACACAATAAACAATTCATTAATCTTTCATGATTTGGGTTTTCTTGTATGAAAGTGATTTCAAAATGTCGACCCCCAAACGCCCGATTCCTGTTTTTCCTAAAACAAGAAATTAATTACTAATCTCAATTAATTAAATCATTAATACAAGTGATTAGCACCTAAATCAATCCCATCATGATTTTCTGATTTGGGGTTTTCTTATGACATACCTCTTGGGTACAGGATCCCCAAAATTCCAAAATGTGAAATCGTGATTTTTTTAACAAAGTCTAAAACTACATTAAGTTAGTTTAAAACAGTTTTTATAATGACTAAACTACTTTTCGCGTTTCACATTTTGGGATTTGTTGAAATCAGTCCTTTCGAAACTCCAGTTTGAAATTGTCGATATGCAAAAATATTAATAACGGACAAATGGAGATATTTTTGACATGAAGGCGTATCTCTAGGCGTATCTTCCTCATTAAAAAATTAATTCCTCATCGCCTGTGTCAATACGCTCATTGTAAGACAAGATAAAGGTTAATAAACATTCTGTAGTTTGAATTTCATTTTTGTTTTTTACAATCAGGAGTGAGTTGCATTTATCCAAGCTTATACATTTTCCTTTTGCAAATAGGTTTTCATTCTAGCGCGAACATTATGGCACCTAGAAAGGCACCTAAGAAAAGTGAAGAAGCATCTGAAAGATCAAGCCTGGAAGGAGATGTCATATCTGATACTACACCACATGCCATTGATTCCATGAAATCTTGGAGGAAAATTTTCGAAACCTTGGACTACGAAATCAAGAATTTTCCAGATGATTCTGATAACAAAATTCGGGACATAGTCGAGTCCGAACATCACAAAGTAACTACATGCCCACGACTCATGACATACAACGATATTATCAGTTGGTCTTTAGAGAGGATAGACAAGTAGACGAGAATAATTTTGGACAGTCGAGGGCTCATCGTCGACTCTTTCAGACCAAAGCACATACAAGTAATGTACAAAGTGTCTCCCAATTATAAGTACATTTATAATAAAGAGTTTGTAAGTGAATTTCAAAGGAAATAATGCACAGAGGCAGATCAAACATACCCCGGCATAATCAAAGACTGGTGGAGACACCCAGCAAAATTCAAGGTTGATACCCATAGAATTTATTCCACAACCTCATTGAATGAGTACATGGTCTATGTGGATATGATTCTATGTAGACTTTTCAGGAAGAAAAGTACTACCCATTTCCCTGCAGAATGGGTGCCCCTTTTACATAAAGCAGCCGAAGTCTATGGCTTCAATTGGAACAAGATTCTATCAGATAACCTAGCTAAGGAGGTTATGGAGTATCAAACCACGAGATCCAGTGGCCGACCAGTAGCCTTTTACATGTTCGCATACATTATGGATGTTATATGTTTCACGACTCATTTCCCTTTGATGAATTGGAGTTGGAACCCAACCTCCACTGAACCTATTCATGAATATCATTCTAAGCTGTGGGAAGAAAATGATAAGGATTATTTTTACGAAATTAGTCATTTCATGGTGATACCTGTGCATCAGATGTTGTCTGGCTATGCACCCCCCCCGTATTTCATAGTCGGTCATAGGAAACCTCAAGGCAGTTTCTGATTGGTTTATTAAGGATAATTTATCCTATATTAGGGTTTTTTGGATGTTTGATCCCTCCTCATGTACTTCCAAAATTCCTCCCTGATAGACTGGTGTGCAGGGAGGTAGCTAATCAGATAATAACAGGCGATATTGGGATAGAACTGAAGACAACTCAAAATAAGTTTTGGCCATTCTTTCCCATACAGATTGGGAGGTTTTCTCTACTCAACTTGGGTCATTCCAAGGTTGAATTTGCAGCTCTAGAGGAGTTCAAGATGGTGGATCTCGAACACAGGAAACACGACCCTTATCAAATAGTGGGAAATCGCATGGCTCACTACGGCATGAAAGAGTATGAACATGAGGAATCCCCTCGCGATGACATTTTCAAAGGGGTAAAAATCTATGAGGAGGTGTTAGACAGGGTATAGACATTACCATTCGACTTGCAAACCAGTTTTATAACCTTCTAGAGACACAAAAAAAGTGGTTTTCCCAAGGTATTGCAGGGAGAAGCAACAACCCCTACTCTAGAACAAGAAAACACTCCCCCGGGTTTCAGACAAGAAATGTAGGATAAAGAAGACACCGAGGAAAATCCACAGGGGGTCGAAGGATATTCACAAAACAAAGAAGTCCCACAGACAAAGAATCTAGGAGAAGAAATAGAAAGAAGGACTGGGACACCTCCCAAGTCCAGTCAATCTACTCCCCCTTCATCATCTACTGTTCATGTTGATACCCCAAAGACAACAGGGGAAACAAAATCCACAAATTTGGGTAATCCCATTGCTTCCTTGACCCCTTTACAGTCTACTTTTGGGCTCCCTCAAATAGGAGTCATATATGCTAGTGACCTCACTCATGTCTCTAGAGAAGAAATACCTCCCTCTGATTACTTTTTCAGTAAAAAAAGGAAGGTTGTATTAAATTAGGAGATCTATATGAGAGAAGGTGGTATGGTAAGGAAACACAGGGTATTGGTAGATGGGTAGAACTTGGAAGAGGAAGAGTTTGCTATAGAGGTAGCAGGCTTCGTGGGAGCTCTGGCAACATCAAATCTATTCATTGTTGAAAAAATGAGAACAAGGTTAAAAAAGAGTAACCACGAGTTAGTCCAGTTGCAAAACCAACTAAAAGATACCGAGAAAAATATCATAGAAGAAATAAATAAAGGTCTGGATCAAGCCAGGGCTATTGAAAAATAGGAAATTCAATCGCTTAAGTCAAGTCTAGACGAGATGAACAAGAAGATGCAGACTAGCCAAATACAGATTATTCGGCAAGAAGAATTGGTAAGACAACTACAGGCTAAATTGAATTCAATGAAAGGCCAGGTTATAGACTTGAAATTTTTTTAGGACCAGTCACTGGAAGTACATACGAAGATAGAAGCCGAGAAACAGAGATTAATATCCAAAGTAGAGATTATTTAGAATTATTTTCAAGAAGTAAGCAATTTTTTTGATAATATTATTTTTAAAGAAAAAGAAGTTAAAGCAGCAAGGGCCACTTTCCAAAGGGAAGTTGTATGTTCATAAAATGAAGAGGTATCGAAAACTCCAAAGTTCTCTATCATAGAGAAGATTAGAGGCGATATTCTGCTCAAAGTATGGGAGGCCAACATAGCAGAAAACAAGAGAATAGCCAAGGAAATCAAAGACAATTGTGAAGAAATATTTGATTTGTTGGACAAGGGATCATTAGGTATTGGAAGAGATAATTGCACTGGGCAACTAGGACAGATAAACATTGTAAGACACCAGTTGAATTTCAAAGAGGGTTTAAACAAAATTCAGATGGAAATTTCACAATTAAAGGAAATTGATGTTACCCTAATAGACAAGTGGTTGGTGAAGCCAAAATTAAAATTGCAATCAATTAAGTTTGCTGGTAAGGGGATTGAAGACCGGCTTCCAAAAATTGAGATTAAATTTTATCTATTCAAAGCGAAGGATTTTCCAGAGCCTCCCAGAAATTTTGTACACTTTCTTAAAAAATGTGTTGAATGTATTGGGTCAAAAGAAGGTGATACTTCAATAAAACAATGTCGTATCATTTTGAAATATTATATTATCGAGACGATAGAAAAATAATATATAATCATGCAAACGGTTGAGGTTTTCATTTTTGTAACTATTTTCTCCTAAGAGTTAGGAAATCACCAACCATCAATGTATTGGTGATCTTGTATAAGTATAATTTCATGAGACTGAAAGAAGGATTTTTCTGGGCATGTTGTAAAGAATAATTTGAAGATATTTTTTAATTAACACAAATACATATTGAAGTTTCCAGATCTGGTCAAGTTTGAGTTATGTGTTTCTCTGTTGTTTCATATTTTTCATATATCTCTTTGATGAATGCTTAACTGCAATTTAGTACAACCTCTATTGTGGTGATTAATTATTCTTTCAATTTAATCGTTTAAAGTTTTTCCTCTGTATCGGCTATCAACAGGTACAAGACCTGTAAATTTTTTAGATTTCAATATCATATGATTCATTAAGAGTTTTTCCTAACTATTTTCTTCTTCTATCACAAAGTGAGATTCCTCTTTAATTGATGCCTCACCTTGTTCAACAACTTTATGTTTTCTTTTCATTTCATGCATATTCCCTTTTCAAAATTTAACTCAGATACTGGAAACGGCCTTTAGTTTCGTCATACTATTATTTTGAGGTTTTGGAGTTCTTCTTACATATTTTGAAATAGAAATAGAATACCCTAAAAGAAAACACAAGAATTTATCTTTTCAGTCTATATCCCTCATGACTGTACCAGTTACAAGACAGACCAATATCGAGCCTAGACTATCAGATCAAATGAGCATTGGCTTAAATTTATTTAACACCATCTTATAGACAACAAATAACCGGGTTGATTTAGAACATTCATGGGCAGCAATTGAAAGGGATATCAGTATCTAGGTAAACTGGGAAGCTAGACAGAGACAGTTAAGAAACCAGCCATAGCCCTTCTTCGTATGACCGACCTTTCTACCCTCAACTCTCTCTACCTTTTTGGATTCCTTGACAGTATACTTTAAATCCTTAAAGTATAAACTTAGGAACAACATATTTTTGGCGCCATTGTTGGGGAACGAAGATACAAAGATTTTTCCCTAGGAAGAACGACATTGACACTTTCTCTCTTTGATAGTGAGCAAAGATTGAAAACCTTATAAGGATACCTTTATCTTTCACTTGGCGACTGCACGATAAATAAACTAGCTTTAAAACGAAAGAACACCAAGAAAAACCCTTATGACAAACAGACTTCACCTGTTCCCGATCCAGAAAAAAAAATTTAATCAAGAAGATATCTTAAACAGATTGTATCATCGACAAATAAGTTTTATCAACCTAAAATTACAGAGTCGAACACCAAAGGTCAATTTGAAGGATCGAATACCCCACCTCCTTGGGGGGAGTTTCCTGCCGATGGGATTGTAACCCTTGAGCCTGGTTTGGTCTTGCTTAATTTTAAAACTGATATTTTCCCAACCGTTTCTTTCACCAATAGAGGTAAAATATTTTCCTCACTTACCACTTCGATTGACACCTCTTCACTTCACAAAATTCATTTTCCTATCTCTCAGAACTCCTACGATCATCCTATTTTTCTCAACATGACTCCTGTTGATTCTCCTTTATATTCAGCCTATGAGTCTAAAGAAACTAGTCCACTTTTCCCTAGTTCCCCTTCCTCAAGTTTCCTATCCCTTGATAACCAATTTATTGAAACCCTTCCTTATAGTCTCCAAGCATCAACCTCTAAATCATCAATGGTTGCGGCCGGAGGAGGTGGTGCTGGAGGAGAAGGAGCAGGAGGCCAAGTACCACCCCCTAGAATATTTGCAAAGGTGGCTACTAGATATGATCCTTTGGTCCTCCCACTCCCCCTCCATGAATTACCTGAAAACTACATGAAGAATCTACCGAAATTCACAGGAGAGGGTGATTTGACTGCAGTCAAACACATCAATTTCTTTGACCAATTCCTTGACATCCTTGGACTCGAACATGAAGATGTCTACTCGAGACTCTTGGTTAAGACTTTTGAAGGTCATGTAAGAACCCGGTTCCAAGGTCTAGAAGCAGGATCTATACCGTCATATGAGGAACTTGAAAATTATTTTATTAGACAGTGGGGGGGAAGGAAAGACCATCTCTATTATCTAACTGAATTTGGGGCTCTAAGAAAGAAAAACTATGAATCAGTCCTTGAGTTCACCGAAAGGCTCAATAAATCGTATAATAAGATTCTAGCCAAGGTCAAACCCTCCCAATCTACATCAAAAGTAACCTTCGTTGGAGCTTTCAACCCTGATTTCGCCCTATTATTGAGGGAGAGGAGATCGATAGACCTCACCAAAATGCAAGATGATTCCTTAGAAATTGAGTCAAACATGATGGCATCAGGAAAGTTGAAAACCAAATTTGAAACTGGAAACAAAGAAACCAGAAGATATAGAGATCAAGGGGGGTCGTCTGGATCAGGAAGATCTTCAGAAGACAAAATGGTCGATATGGAGAGAATCATCAAAGAACTGTCAAATAAGATATCAAGAATGGAACTAGATCAAGCGAAGAATGAGAATTTTCCCAAAAAGTATTTCAGAAGGAATCCTAACCCTCCAAATCAACCAAGACAAATTAAGAATGAGGATCAAAAAATCCAAACCCCCTTTAAAAGTGAAAACTTTATAGGAGCAGAAGACGTGGAGGATTTTGAAGAGTTAGAAGAAAATATAAATCATCTTGGCAATGACCACCTACAACCTTTTTTAATGAGGCAGTATTATGAAAAATATGCAACTACAAAACATAGATCTGAGAATAACAAGAACAACGGTATTATGGAAGATTCAACCTATCAGGGAATCATAGACGATATAATGGTTGAACTCCACCAAAAGTACAATCTAAGGCCTAGAAGCAAGAGCCTCACAACTCCCCCAGTGAAAAAGATTTTTCCGAGGGGTGAAACAGACGAGTCAGTTTCACAAAACGCTAAAAAATAGACTATAAGAACTAAGACCATTGACACATAGCCTACCAAGACAAAGTCAGCGGAAACATCAGTCGTAAATACACAGAAAGCGGAGGTTCCTGTAATTGAAACGAAAACCTCACAACAAAGGAAAGCTGAAAATAAGGGGTTAGAAACCCAAACCATAGATATCGACAAAACAATAGGAAGTTTTAATCTGGAAAATGAAATAAATAAAATCAAAATCCCTATACCCCTTGTCGAACTAGAAAAAAATCCAATTTACAGAAAACGAATCGCTAAATTAATCAGCTTTTCAGAAAACGAAAGCCAAGCCGATGTTATAAATTTAGAATATGACAAGTCTAACATAATTTTTCGCCCACATTTCAAAGCTACCAAAGACACTGTTTCCCCTTTCTATATCACACTGACTGTGCAAGATCACTTGCTCCATAATTTCATGTTAGATTCTGGAGCCTCTCACAATGTAATGCCTAAAGCCATTATGGATAGACTTGGTCTTGAAATCACCAGACCTTATGGAGATTTATATTCATTCGATTCAAGAAAAGTTAAGTGTATAGGCATGATAAAAGATTCAGTTGTTAATATTGCACAGATACTTGTGAAAGGTGTTCTAATGGATGTGGTTGTCGTTGATATACCCCCGAAGTATGGCATGCTATTATCCAGGTCTTGGGGTGCTAAACTTGGAGGATCCCTCCAACTTGACATGACGTATGCCACGGTCCCGATTTTTGGAGGACATTTCATGCGCTTGTACAGAGAAACCAGGTTAGCATTCATGGTAAGTGACCCACATAACCCAAATAACTACCATGTTTATATTGTTTATCAAGATTTAGGCAATTGTATTTTATATATCAATGACAATATTGATGTATGTATAGAGGAAATTTGTATAGAAAATAAAAAAGAAAAGGAACAAATAAAGAAGGATGTATATAGCGTTGGTGTCTGGAAAAAAAATTTTGATGGTGCCTCATCTTATTTTGGGGCAGAAGATAGGGTTCTTTTTTTGGCACCTGGTGAAAAATCTGTTATCCCTTTCTCTTATAGGTTATAGTGGAACATTGACCACACTAATAATGTATGTGATTATGAAGCCTTAGTGTTAGGATTAGAAGATGCCAGGAGAATGAAAATTAAGAACTTGCAAGTTTTTGGCGATGCAGAGTTAATTGTGAAACAGGTAAATCGTCAATACCAGGCCAAACATCCTAAGTTAAGGTCTTACCGAAATTGTGTTTGGGATCTGATCGAAAACGTTTTATCCTCTGTCAATATTCATTATATTCCAAGAGAAGAAAATCAACAGGCAGATGCATTAGTCAAAGAATCTTCAACGTTCACACCCCCCACTTCTTTCAAACTAAAATACCATATACTAATGAGACATAAGCCTTCCATACCAAATAACATACAACATTGGCAAGTTTTTGAGGACGGTGAACAACTCCGAATTTTTTTAGAGATAGTAGATGACTTTGCTGAAACGCATGCCGACCAAGAAAACCAGAATGACCCTATTTGGATCATGTAGGAAGGTGAAGACCCCCAAGAGTTCCAAGATAAAATCGCTAACCATCGGATGCTTTTTTTTTTTAATAATCAGATACCTAAGGGTTTGATCCCCTTAGAAAGGATATTTAATCATGATGACATCATTTTCAAGTCTACCTTACAGCCTCAGCCAGAGGAGGTCGAGGATTGTGATATAGGTACCAAAGAAAATCCTAGGTTGGTGAAATTATCCAAATATATGTCTGCCGAAATCAAAAGTAAGTATGTTGAGTTTCTTAGACAATATAAATATGTTTTTGCTTGGTCTTATGACGAATTGAGAACTTATGACACTACTATAATGGAACATAAAATTCCTATAAAACCAGGTGTCAAACCTTTTAAGAAAAAACTCAAGCAGATTAACCCTATCCTACTACCGGTAATAGAAAAGGAAGTCAAAAAACTCCTGGACACTAAAATCATTATCCCACTGAGATACTCTGAGTGGGTAGCCAATTTAGTCCTAGTGAGAAATAAAAATGGTGAGATCATACTGTGTGTAGATTTTAGAAACCTGAATCGATCATCACTTAAGGATAATTATCCATTACCTAATATCGATCATGTTTTAGAAAAAAGTAGTTGGAGCTAACGGAATGTCCATGATTGATGGTTTTTCAGGTTACAATCAAATTGCAATACATCAAGATGACAAAGAAAAAACTATGTTCACTACCCCTTGGGGTACCTTTATGTATGACAAAATGCCTTTTGGTTTAATGAATGCAGGGGAAACTTTCCAACGAGTCATGTATATCACTTTCATGGTAGAAAGGGATAAGTTCGTCGTTTTCTATCTTGATGACCTAACTGTTTTCTCCAAATATAATGCAGAACATCTAACACACCTCAAACAAACTTTCGATAAATGTCACAAATTTGGTTTGTCACTTAATCCCAAGAAATCCCATTTCACAATGTCGGAAGGTAAACTCTTGGGTCATATCATGTCTAGAGATGGAATCAAAATCGATCCCAAAAGGGTCGAGGCGATAGATACCATAAATATTCCTAGAAACGTAAGAGAAATTCAGTCTTTTTTAGGAAAAATAAACTTCTTGAGAAGATTCATCCCTAACTTTGCCGAAATTGTAAAATTGATTGCAGATATGCTTAAAAAGAACAGTGAGGTGAAGTGAAAAAATGAAGCAAAAGCATCGTTTCAACGTATCAAGAAAGTAATAAGCGAAGCACTAGTCCTGGTAAGCCCGGATTACACAAAAGAGTTTTTTATTTTTTCGTTTGCCTCTGAACATACAATTGTAGTTGTATTGTTACAGAAAAATGAGGAAGGTTTTGAGCGGCCTATTGCATTTTTTAGTAGAATTCTCAAAGACGTTGAGCTGAAATATGACATATTGGAAAAAAAAGCTTATGCAATGGTAAAATCTCTCAAGGCTTTCAGAACCTATGTATTTCACTCAAAGATCATTGCTTACGTGTCTTCAAGCTCCGTTAAAGATATCCTGGTGTAGCCAGACAGTGACAGAAGAAGAGGAAGGTGGCTGGCTAAAATTCAGGAGTTCGACCTGGAATTCAAACCAACTAAAATTATCAAAGGTTAGGGTTTGGCCAAATTGCTAGCCGAAACAAATTTAAAATCACTTGGGATAAATCAGTTGCAAGAGAATGAGGGATTTCTAGAAATAGATGAGCTTGACGTCACTGCACCCACAACTAAGATTCAAGACAAGTTCTCTACTTCAGTCTGGTATTGCGATATCGTTTCTTACCTACTAACCCTTTAATGTCCCAGTGAGTTAACCCCATCTAAAACTAGGACACTGAAGTTACACGTTGTAAAATATTGTATCATAGATGGTAAATTGTATTGGAAAGACCCCCTGGGTTTCCTACTAAGTTGCCTAGTCGAGACTAAAACAGAAAGGGTTATAGATGAATTCCACGTGGGAGTGTGCGAAGGACACCATGATTGGCAGGAAACGGCTTATAAAATCTTAAGAGATGGGTATTACTGGCCTAAATTATTCACATATGTGAACACTAAAGTTTGAACTTATACACCTTGTCATTTGTTTACAGGCAAACAGAAAGTCTCAGCTTTACCTTTAGTTTCGGTTAAAACCGAAGCTCCATTTCAGTAATGGGGTCTTGATTTCATTGGAGAAATTCATCCACACTCCATCACACAACACAAGTGGATTCTAACTGCTATAGACTATTTCACTAAATGGGTGGCAGTTATTCCCATGAGAAATCCAACTGACTCAGTAGTAATCAGTTTCCTAGAAGAAAATATTTTGTCCAGGTTTGGATGTCCCCGAAATATAGTCACTAATAATGCGCAAGAATTTAAGTCAATAGCCATGATAAGATTTTGCCAAAAATACAACATCATACTAGGACACTCTACAGCTTACTATCCATAGGGTAATGGTCTAGTTGAATCATCTAATAAAATTCTGATTATCGTGATTAAAAAGGTTTTGACTGAAAACAAGAAAGCATGGCATATCCATTTAAAATATGCTCTATGGGCTAATAGGATAAGTACCAAAAGATCAATTGGGATTTCCCCTTTTCAGATGGTATATGGTACTGACATCATTTTACCAATAAATCTTTCTCTGCCCATAATGAAACTTTGACAAGATTCAAATGAAGAACCCAACGACGTTACCAGGAGGATAAACCACCTGGTTGAAGTTTAGAAAAATAGGATTGAAGTAAATGAAAGGTTACAGAGATATCAGGATAACATGAAGGCCTTATTTGATAAAAAAGTTAAAGATAGAGATTTCCTCCCTGGCGATTTGGTCCTGAAATGGGAAGCCAAGAAAGAAGGCACTGGTAAACATGGCAAGTTTGATCTGATCTGGTCCGGCCCATATAATATTTCGGCTTCTGAGGGAAAAAAAAATGTGTTTTCATTAGAAAATCTCGATGGAGACATCCTCAATGCCCCTGTAAATGAGTGGCACCTTAAAAAATTCATGCAGTAATGTGTTTATGAACTCTCATTGTACATACCGGTTTGTTTTCATGCTTACTTTATAGTTCCATTTCTTTCGATAAGTTTTTTTTTTTTTTGTCCAAAAAAAATAAAACAAATTGATTCATGAGATCTCCCGACAGTCATTATGCTTTCTCATTCACAGGAAAGTTGTTGACAAACCAAGAGACTAGATATGATAAAGAGGTGACATGCACGGATATTTATATTAAGTAGCTTCCAACGAAAAAGGTAATAAATAAATAATCTTTCTGGCTAACACAAGAGCTACCAAAGGTATGAAATTCTGCTCTGAAAATTCAAGCTAAATTACCCCGAGAGATACAAATGAATAAATCACTAGTTCAATTGAGGCTAACATTATCACTGAAATTTTCAAACAAGGAAGTAAAAAAGGGGAGGAACTCAAGGAAAAGTTATAAAAGCTAACTAAGAAAATCTTTAAGAGCAGTCATGTGTGCAGTAGTTTTTCTGAAGCCCCTTACCTTCCCCTTAGTCACGGTAAAGCCTGATTCTTGCCTGATCTTGGATGTTTTATCATAAGTTCCTTGAGAAAAGAAAGGTCTTACTTTGGTTCTGAAAATTCTCAAACAAACTTTCAAAAATGAGAATAGGTTGAGTTTATAGTTCTTTAACTTTAGTTGAACTAGAAGTGTGTCTAGGTTAATCCTAACCTTATTAGCCTTCCTAACAGGAATAAACTGATTAGTTTTGCTCAAGGAAATTCCTTAAAAAGATATCAAGAAGTTTCCCTTAATAATTTCCCTGAAGCCAATGATGTTTGAAGGTAAGAGAGAAGATTAGACCAAAGCTATTTAAGTGAGTTGACAGACCT
>SNQJ01S0068025.1:0-32976 GCA_010110895.2 Picea sitchensis
GTGAAAGCTTGTATTGAGAAATTATTGTAATAGAGATCTACTCTGTTGAAGGTTTCCTCCTCGAAGAGGCAAGTGAACATTGCTTTCTTGAATAAAGGTATTATTTATGGTATTTCTTTCTCAATATTTTGTTTTCCACTTGATAATTGCTAAATATTCCAGTTTCTACATAATATATTGCATTTGGTACCTGACAAGTGATATTCAAGCTCTGTCCTGGGCATGAATTGTGGGTTAAATGTTTTCAGGGTAGAGACATATTCTTGTGTCTTTAAGCTATAGAGATATTTCGTTCAATGCATAAATATGTGGTCAATCATCCATATTTATGATCTAACATAAATTTTGTAACAATTTCAGTCATCCATATATTAATTAATTAGCAACGCAACATTTTACAACATTCGACAATGCAATAAAATAAGAAACACATTTTATTATATATGAATAAGTGACTCATCGTCATACAAAATGGGGCAATGTAAAGGTCCACAATAATCAAAATGCAACCAATATGTAATTGTTACACTTATTGGTAACATGTCCGCATGCAATTGGGACAATATGTCGAGTACATTAAACAAAATCCCTTATTTTCATAGACAAATATTCCAAGACATACAACTTGCAGTAAATTCAATTATATTGATTTCCATTCATCACTTGAACTGTTGTCATCACTCGAGTTGTGCGCATGCCGCATTTCTTCATCACTTTTAGGTGATATTGTAATTTGGTTATTTAACCTAATGTTTTCTTGATCGACTTGTTTTTTATGTTCCACCTCTTCATGTTTAGTCTACAAACATAGAAATAAAGTGTAATAAGTATAACTACACACACACACATAGTAGAATATATATGATTGTGTAAATAAACAATCATACTATAGCGGCGACTATTTCATAAACAATACACATTCTTTTGAAACCATGTTGCATGTCGTCTCACAAAATATCTTCTCTTGCATACACTCCATACTTTGTTTCTTGCATGTTTAATACACTATGACAAAGCACAATCGATATAATTAATATAAATGTTTCGTATTCTTCCATTAATTATAAAATAAGGGAAGTTAAACAACATATCTACTTACAAATTGTTCAATTAAACCTTGATACTTCAACATATACTCACATCCCATACTTAACCCTATTACAAGACACTCATGGATGAGTGTAAATTAATTATTTAAATATAAATATCACAACAAACATGAAATTTTAAGTAAGGTTGAAAACACAAGTACTCACAAACTTTGTGATCAACCCTTTTATTCCTCGTCGTCCTATCTTATGTGTTGAGTGGGTTCCATTTTTTTTATTTCTATAACAAAACAATTGAAAAATATTATGTCATGCGATGATTAAATTCGACATACATAAAATAATAAATGAATGATTTCATACCTTAGATGCACGTTGCTATTGTTCGGATGGCTCATCCTGCGATGCAATTGTGTTCATTTCTTTTACCATCTCCTTATACACTTTTTTGGACATCCCCACCAACATGTACTAGTTTTCCCCTCATCTGTCCCTTGGAATTTGCATGAAATGCCTTAACCAACACACATCATTAATTTAAACCTACAAATAATTCAAATATATTAAATTTTTAATACAACTTCAAGGAATTTCCTTGTTCTCTTGTTGGGATGAGCTACCATTGTGCTCACTGCAATAAGTTGTTTTCCTTGAACTTATATTGACCATATTCTATAAAAAACAAACACAAGAATCGTCAAGTATAGAAATTACAAAATAAGATTTCGATGTGTATAATAAAATGGTACTCACCAGTGGTTAATAATTTGTATACACATGGTTGTATGATAATTGTGCTCTTATGAAATTGAAAATGGTTTGCTTACAAACTATTATATTCTCTTGGTTCTCTATAAGTTAATAGAAGCATTGGTTCCTCATTACTATTTATTGTGCAATGTCGAACCCATGAACAAGTTTAAAACATAATTCCTTTGATATTAAAAACAAGGTTATTTTCATTTTAAATGTTGTGGTGTTGTTGACAGGAAAATATGCATCAGTGCACTACACATGTACAATGTGCACCACTAATTGCAAAAGTGTTTTTTAAAAGAAAACTAACAACAATATGGTTTGGGATCCAATGCAATGAGTGATCCCACTACAACGGATATTAAATGCCCCATATACAAGTAAATAAACCCTATAAAAATTTATAGCTAAAAAAAATATAGTTGTGAAATATAGAGAGGGAAACCAAGAGAAACAACAAGGAAGTTAGGGCTTCCAATACCAAATTTAACTATGAAACCCTTTTTTTTTTTTCAGAATGCACTAAAAATTGTTTGAATCAAATAAGGAAAATATTGAGATGATCAATAGAATAAAACCACTTACTTGAAATTTCACCTCTACAAATTTGTATGTTACCTACGGTGATTCCTTACAAATTTAGCTCTTCAAAAAAATATACCCACTCCAAAGTCTTTACTCATAAATATCTCTTGCACAAATCTTGCCTCAAAAATTTGGCAAAAGAATGAAATAATTATTAGGGTTTTCATTTATAAACACATAATTTAGAAAATATGTAATTATCACTCATTTTTTTGCTATATATTTAAGATAATTGATAATAATCTTGCGTGTTGTTTTTTTTGTAACTTACTTTTTCGGTGCTTTATAGGATTTACAGTGCACTAGTGCGATTTTGACGTAAAAACACGTCGACAAACAATTTAAATGACAAAGTACAAATGCAAACCTCTGAAATTAAAATATTGCAGAGCTTTTGCTTTGTGAAGGTAAAAATGGAGGTCACTCTTCGGTGCCTCTCATAATTTAGTGCACGAATTCAATCCTCTACCACTTCCTCGGTGCTTTGGCCCACATATATTCCTCTGCAAGTCGCTCAAATTTTTCCAATACATTGGCCTCATCATCCATGTATCCATAATAACCAACGTCAATTTGCTTGTAAATATCATACTTAGACCTCCTCTTTTTCACCTTGGGAAGCTTCTCGAAAATCTCTTTGATGCCAGGGAGGAATGTTGTAGCCCTGAAGTATCTATAACTGTTGGCATGTTTTACAGGAAGTGTGTTCTTGTCATTGATGGAAAGAACAACATTGATGATAGAAAACAGGAAAAGAATAAGCTCAGGAGGGGAAGAGAACAGTATGCAGAGATCAAAGCTCAAAAGGGAAAGCACAGTACAAAAACATGATTAGGATCAAAATCCTTGATCGTGGATCTGCTTCGAGAGTCTTCACAACCGTCAGATCAAATTAAGTGGAAGGATAGGATAAGCAATATGGAGAGTCGTTGGATTTAATCCAAGTCAAATATGCATCACAAACAGATAGAGTCGTTGATCTAAGATCTTGATCAAACAAACATCATTCGTTTCGGGTCTAAATATGTGAGGAGGTTATGCTCCGGAAAAATCTCACTTCAAGATTTTTCAATTTGAGATTTGAAATTCCCAAAGTCCAAAGAGCCAGAGAGAGAGAGTAAATTTCAACCGTCAAATCCAGAGGGATACGTGGTGACGGATCGTGACCTTTGGAGAAATCACTTCGAGAGTTTCAGTTTGAGATTTGAAATTTCTTAAGCCCGAAGAGTCAAAATAAATTCTTGACCATCGGTTCATCTGAAGTAGATCTCAGTCGTCATATCGTTCGAATAATATCTCAAGCATCAGATCCTCTGAAGTGAATCTAGGCCATCTGATCCAGAAAAGACGTGGCGTAAACCTGTGGACTTCGGGTAAAGACCCGAAGCAAGCCTCAACTGTCTTATTGAAGGACATGTGGCAGACCATGTCATCAAGGACATGTGGGAGACCACGTCAGCAAGGACATGTGGCAGACCACATCACGTCAGCAAGGACATGCGGCATACCACGTCAGCGAGTGACACATGGAAACCACTCGGTTCGTGCCAAGTCAACAAGTGACATGTGTAATGTTACGTCACTCCAGGAGATTTGCTTCGGGAGTTTCACCACCAGTAGATGCCTAAAGTCCCGAAGTCCTGAACACCGAAGTCCCGAAGTGGACATAAGTCGACCGATATGAGATCACTTCGGGTGCATTCTCAACCGTTGATCAAAATAGAGTGGAAGGATAGCGTAAGTAGAATAGCCAAAGTAAATGGTCATGTTCATCCATCACAATGCTTGATTAATTCCTAGCCGACGGATTAAGCAATGAAATGATAAGTGTAAACCATCTGATCTGTTCGGACAGGTGTCTATAGATCATCGACTCTGAAAGATTGACGTAAGAAAGAAATGAGAGTTTGAGAATTGAAATTCCCGAAGGCTGGACTCGCGAAGGAGATCCTGATTGTAGATTCAGGGAGACAGGTGTCAATAGATCTTCCACTCCAGAAGATTGTCATATGGGAAAAGTGAGATTTGAGAGTTGAAACTCTGGAAGACCGGAAGGTCGGAAGAATCGTAGTCATTGATTTGGAAGGAAGCTACGTGTCGACAGATCGTGGAGATATGGGATCGCGTGTAGAAGGAGGAAGAAAAGGAAGATAGTGGTTGTTGATCGAGTGGAATCGCCAAGGTATTGGATATCAATGGTCATGCTCAATTGTGGGGCCAGAACATGCTCGGGTCTTAATTTTTCTTGAGCAGGCCGCAATCAAAACAACGGTATCGCCAAAGGCATACATGGAGCTTTGTAGTGAATTGTGGGGTGAAAAGCAAGTTTCCCTCAAACCGCCTTTGGCCACACCCGCAATCGCGTGGTCACATGAGATCATCGCCCATGGTCATATCGAAAGAAGGAGCTAGCACTCGCTAGACCAAGATCATGAAGCGCTTCTTGAATAGGTGTGTGGTCACCGTCAGTGGTCACATAAAGGAAGGGGCTTAGTACTGATTTCCCTACAGCGAATAAAATGACTGACTGTAACTGCTAGTGAATAAAAGGAATCTCAAGTTAACGGGTACTGATGATGAATAGACAACGAGTAATTGCCAGTAAAGTGGTAGAGTTGCGATGAGTAGCTGGGAAAGAACTGGGTGAAAATATGACATGCAGAACATAGAAGAGGATATATAGAATTGAGATGCAACACAGAGTTGTGGTGACAAAGAGTTTCCAGGATGATTATTAAGAACCAAAAGACTTAATAGAAAAGCACCACAACAGATATACAAGAACAATATGCAATATCTCATTTATTACTATCAAACCCTTGAGGTAGGGTAACACCATACAATGGATCCTATTATGGAAGGGATCCTCTCTTCTTCACTTGCCTCTTCGAGGGGGCATCCTCCTATTGAGCTACCACTTAAATACAATAATTCTCTTCATGTCCCATTAAATTGCTTGAACCTATTTATATAGTGCTACCATCACCTAAGAACATTCTAGAGGAGGAATCTTCTAGAAGTAGAACCTTCTAAGAATTTCTCTTACATTTATTATATCTACTACCATAGTGAGCCTTATTTAATAATATAGTGGACCTAGTCCACCTTACATTGAATGGCCTCCACTATTATCATTATGGGACCTCTATGCCCCCACTACTACCTCTCTAGATACCTAACATTCCATCCCCTTATGAAAGTGTTGTCCTTAACGCTTGATGTACAACCATATACCAGGGTCCCATGAATAATTGTGGACCATAATGTTGAAGAAGACTAAAGAACCAAGGTCCCATGTAGAAAGGAAAGCCACCATGCTGAAGTAATCCAACCACCATTGTAAGCCCAGGTCCCATGTCCAAGTGCTCATGTGAACTCCTCGTGGAAGATTTTGGAACCCAATAACCAACTCAAAATGATGCTCCAAAGACTAACACTTGTCATGTGGATCCAAATAAGAAGACCAATCCACATAGTGGAAAAGGGTCATAGCAGAATCTAGAAGGAATAATACCACTGTAGAATATGTAGGATGGACACTGGTAATAATCATTGGCTCTCGATTTGTCACATTTATTCTCTCTACAGAAGGTGGATTAGACTCATCAAATAAAATATGAAAGTGGTTGTCATCCCAGAAATGACAACTATCCATATACCAATCATCACAATCGACCTCAAAGTCATACCAAGCATATATTTCTTGATTATATTCATCCCTAATGTCCTCCATAAGAAATATCTCTTGCATGATATCCAATGAATCTTGAATACTACGAAAACTATGATTGAGGTCATCTGTAAGGTCATGCAATCTAGTATCCAATGTGTCATACAATTGGGATTTGAATGCTTCAGTAATTTGTAGAATTTCTTTGAGGGTTTGAGAGGAAATATCCATTTGAGCACCCTATGAACTCTTCGGTCCCACAACCATCATGAAAAATCCCAAAAAATAGAACAATAAGTTACGGCATAAAATTGCGGCCTTTTCTGGAAAAACCCTAAAAAATTGTTGAATTTAAAATGCTCATAACTTCACTTTCCAAACTCTGTTTAAGCTGTTTTTTATTTAAATTGGATGAAATTGTGAGAGGAAATCATATCTATAATTTTTTTGGGCAAATTTATCCTCCAGCTACTACATAAATAAATAAAAAATCGCATCGTTGTCTGTGGAAAAAAAACCCTGAAAATTTGCAGATTTTAAAAATTCAATATCTTGACTTCCCGGACTTTGTTTCAGATGATTTTGTTTTTTCAACTTGAGTGTTTTTCTAAGAGGAACTCAGATCTACAACCTGTTTCTGCAAATTTTACACATAAATATACCAAAAATATCTGGAATGTCGCGGCCCTCTTTTTTCTTCTCCGAAAAAAAATCTGCAAAAGTAAAAAACAAATTGCCCACAATGTCTAACAAGGAAAGTGCTCTTATACCACTAGTTAAGAACCCAAAGACTGAATAAAAATATCTACAAATATAATCACCACAAATACTGAATGCACAATAGATCCACAAATCAATATAGAAGAAACTGCACTTTATTATTACCAAACCCTTGAGGTAGGGAAACATCGTACAATGGATTATATTATGGAAGGGATCCTCTCATGTTCACTTGTCTCTTCGAGGGGGAATCCTCCTACTGAGCTACAAATCACAATACAACATTTACCTTCATTTCCCATTACATTTCTTGAACCTCTTTATATAGTGCTATCATCACCGAAGAACATTCTAGAGGAGGAATCTTCTAGAAGTAGAACCTTCTAAGAAGTCCTATTACCTTTATTATATCTAACTACCCATTTATTATATCTAACTACCATAGTGAGACTTATTTAATAATATAGTGGACCTAGTCCACCTTACAATGAATTGTCTCCACTATTATCACTATGGGCCCTCTTGGCCCCCACTACTACCTCTCTAGCTACCTAACAATGATCTGGTAGAGGACTTGGCATGATAAAGACATGCAGAGAATGTGTTTTTTGGAAACTGATGCATGAGAGTAGAAGGTGGTAGTAATTAGAAGAAAATAAGCAGATAAGAGGTGCAATGAAAAGGAATGCAGTGTATGCACAAAGGATAAAATGCAGAAGAAAAAATGAACAAATGTGAAGGACGCAGGAGGAAAATGAGAAGAGCATAGAAGCAGAAAGAGGCAGAAGTGGAACACAGCATAGAAGCTAAAGAAGGCTGAGGATACATGGAGCTGTAACATACCATATCAGAGACAAAGAAAGTAAGTAAAGTTGTATAAGTTTCAATCAGGGTGGTAGGGTGGTTCTAGGGAGGATTGTAGTCCTCTAAATTCTAGTTGGTGCTAGAAGATACTCTGGGAGTTGGTGCTTCCATCTAGTTGGTGCTAGAGAAATCTGAGAGTTGGTTCTCTCTACAAGTTGTAGCTTGCTATCATAGGTTGTAGCCTGATATTTGAGTTGGTGCTCAAAGAATATGATGTACATGAAGGTTGGAGCTTGATTGACATCCTAAGAAGAAGAGGTTTTCTCCCTTTATGGGTTTCCTCATGAAAATCTGTGTCTCTGTGTATTTTTTGTGATTGATCAAATATTGTATATATATGCATGTTAAGTTATCAGTAACACATTAAATAATAATCTAGAAAGATTCAGAAAAGAACAAGAAAAATTTCAATCTTATATTATAACTGATTCACCCCCCTCTCAGTTATATTTCCAACAATTGGTATCAGAGTCGATGACTTTGATCAAAGGTAGATCCATAAGATTGAACATGACTAGTCATGATGGAAGTTCAACTAATAGACCCCCTTTGTTTGATGGAACAAACTTTGCCTTCTGGAAAATAAGGATGAGAGCACATTCAATGTCTCTGGGTGCTGATGTTTGGGATGTTGTTGAAATGAGATATGTGAAACCTATAGTCTTGGCCTCAAAATATGATAAGCTAGAGTTTAAATTTAATGCAAAAGCAATGAATGACATCCTCAATGGACTTGATGAAGCCAATTTTGTCAAATTCATGCACTGTGATTCAACAAAATTAATGTGGGACAAGATGATAAGTAGTTATGAAGGTAATAAAAAGGTGAAAGACGCAAAAATTTAGACTCACAGACTAAAATTTGAGCAGTTAAAGATGGATGAAGATGAAACTATCAGTAAGTAATTCTTATGTATAGAATAACTTGTCAACACTATGAAAGGCCTAGGTGAAATGATAGATGAATTGTTTCTAGTCCAGAAAATATTAAGATCTCTTCCTGACAAATTTAACTCAAAGGTCTCTGTTATAGAGGAAATAACTGATCTCAAAATGTTGACACTAGATCAACTTCTTGGAACCCTAACTTCTGATGAAATGATAATCACCAAAGGTAAATCCACTACAAGAGAGGCATCTTTTAAAGTAGAGAAAAACACAGATTCTGATATAGATGAGATTGAAGCAAATTTTGTGAGAAGACTGAAGAAAGGATCAGGCAAATACAAAGGTAAACTGCCCTTCAAATGTTTCAACTGTGGTAAGATAGGTCATTTTTCATCTAAGTTTCCTTGCAAAAGAAAGGATCAGACATATAACGGTGAAGAGAAGAACAAACACAAGAAGGTCTATAAAGAGAATAATTTTAAGAAGAAAAGTATTTGTGTAAACAATGATGATGATCCCTCATATGATGAAAACAGTGACTCTTCTATTGAAGATAAAATAAATGATATCATGCTAATAGATTTAGAAGATCTAAACATTGAAGATACATGAAGTGAGTTCGTTGATTGTGAATCAGTAGTATATCTTGAAGGACAATTTTTCAGTGCCATGGAAGAGATTGATAGACTTAGAGAAAACAAAAGAAAAGAAAAACAGTTACTGCTCAGGTATGATAAAACATGCAATGAACCAACTAAAGAAATTTCTTTGTTGAAGGTTAAGTTAGAAGAAGATAATAAGATTGAAGACATACTCAAACAACAATTGAAGGAAGTCGAAACAAAAGGTGAAAAATTGGAAGCTGAAGTAGTGACTGTCAGAAAAGATCTAGAGAAATTTCAGGCCTTATATCATTAGAATCTAACATGTATTAAAGCCTCAGAAGGATTAGCCTCCATTCTGAATCAACAAAGGAATTCGAAGTTGAAAACTGGTTTGGGTTATGAAGAGGGATAAATTAGTGGTCATCCAAGCAACAAAGAATCCATCAAGTTTCTCAAATCTACAACCATTGACAACAACAAACCTGCAGAAACAAAGGAAGAGAATCATCTGCCAAGGAGGAGTGAAGTAAAAGCTACCAGAACTGAATCTGTAGAACAAAATCATCTGCCAAGGAGGAGTGAAGTAAAAGCTACCGTATCCGACCGGTGAGAAATAAATAATACACCTCGCCAAGGAAATCATCAAAGATGGAAGAAATCGACTGCCAAAGAAGACAACATTTTCCGTGGTACAAAGATTTTCTATGGATATTGTTTTATCCGCTCTAACTTTGGCCACAAATGTAAATTGTTTTTTAATATTTAGACATGAGAAACTAAGACAACCATGAATAACATTCCATTGTCAACAAAGAATGAGACAACCAAGCAACAAACAACCACGCATGCAAATCATGTGATGGCTAGAAAAAGGATCGATTAAATGTGAACAATCAAGCAGATCCTTTATTCAATGAAACATAATGTTACATCTTCCATAATTATAGACATAAAGCCCGTGACTGCCGCTAAAGTTATTGAACTATAATCCGCATTCAAATCACAGAGTTGAAAATGTCAAGGTTTGGAAGAAGAACAAGATAACAAGTGTGGATTAGTGTTGTCATCTCAAAGACAAAAATACCCTCAGTATATTGATGTTGATGCTCCAGTCATATGACATGAGACAAAAGTAAGTTCCTATTACTCAAAGAAAATAAATCAAGGAGTGTGACCTTTGGAAATGATGCTCCAGGAAAGATCAGAGGTAAAGGAATAGTAAGATTAAGTAGTGGAAGAAGCAAATCTCAAGATGTATTATTTGTTGATGGTTTAAAGCATAATATTATTAGTGTCAGCCATATATGTGACAGAGGATGTGAAGTCACTTTCACTGCCAAGAATTGTAAAATAAAGACAATAAACACAGGAGAGATGATTGAAAAAGGGGTTAGAACTGAAAACAATGTATATGTTCCGAAGGAAGATAAGGAGAAATGTCATTTAAGAAAATTTGATGAAAGTTGGTTATGGCACAAAAGGATTGGACACCTGAATTTTGATCATATTGTCAAACTGAATAATGAAGGCACTGTGAAAGACCTTCCAAGAATATCTAAGCCTAATAACTCTGTATGTGAATCTTGTCAAATGGAGAAGTTGACTCGTGCTCAGTTCAAATCGAAGAGTTTCACATCTTCAGAGAAACCACTTCAAATTATTCATATGGATCTGTGTGGACCATCACGAAAGGAAGGAACTGGAGGAGAACGTTACTTTATGCTAGTCATTGATGACTTCTCCAGACTTACGTGGGTTTCCTTTCTGAGAGAAAAATCTGATGCATTTGAGAAGTTCAAAAAGTTTAAGGAATTAGCTTAGAATCATATAGGAAGGAAGTTAAAGGCAATTCGCTCAGACATGGGAGGAGAATTTTTGTCAAGAGATTTCAAATAATTTTGTGACAGACATGGAATTAAAAGAGAATATATTATTCCAAGTACTCCTCAACAAAATGGAGTTGTAGAATGCCAAAATAGATCAGTTCAACAGATGGCAAGGGCTATGATGAGTGAAATGGAAATTTCACAAACCTTCTGGGTGGAGGATGTTCACACAACTGTTCATATTCTAAACGAAGTGCATATAAGGCCGAACAGTGATAAAACTCCATATGAGTTGTGGTTTGGTCGACCTGCATCAATCAAGCACTTCAAAGTATTTGGAAGTAAATGCTACATCAAGAATAATGATGATCATCTAGGTAAATTTGATAGTAGAGTTGATGAAGGTATCTTCTTAGGATATGCAATGAATAGTAAAGGATATATATGCTTTAACAAAAGAATGCATAAATTAGTAGACTGTGTTGATGTTCGAATTGATGAAGAAGCTCCTGTAAAATATCAACATAGAATAAGCACTAAGCCAGATGAAAAAGATGATGAGAACAATGAAAATGAAGAACAACAAATCTCATAGTCACAAGAAGATGATGAATCATGTGGAGAAGAGACACCCAGACAAGAAGAGTCAGGACAACAATCAGCATCAAATCCTTCCTCTAGAATTACTCAAAAGAATCATCCTGAAAGTCAGATAATTGGTGAGAAAGACAAAGGTGTACAAACCAGGAGAAGGATAATCAAAGACACCGAGCAACCACATATATACTTCATATCCATGGTGGAACCCAAGAAATTTAATGAAGTGAGTAAAGACATACATTAGTTAAAATCAATGAATGAGGAACTGGACCATATTGAAAAGAATGTTACTTGGGAACTCATTCCTAGGCCAACAAATAAAAATGTAATAGGATCCAAATGGGTCTACAAAAATAAGATGAATGAGGAAGGAAATATTGTAAGAAATAAGGCTAGATTGGTCTGCAAAGGATATGCTCAAATAGAAGGATTGGATTTTGATGAAACATTTGCGCCTATAACAAGATTAGAAGCTATTAGAATGTTTCTTGCCTATGCTTGTCATAAACAGTTTAAATTCTATCAAATGGATGTCAAATCAGATTTTCTAAATGGATATCTAAAAGAAGAACTCTATATGGAACAACCAGAGGGTTTCCAACTGTCAGATAACCTTGACTTTGTCTGCAAGTTGAAGAAAGCCTTATATGGGTTGAAACAAGCTCCGCATGCATGGTATTACAGACTGGATAAGTATCTTCAAGACAAAGGGTTCAAGAGAGGAACAATTGACAACAATCTATATATCAAAACAAAGGGTAATGATTTTGTCATTGTGTTGGTCTATGTAGATGACATCATCTTCAGAAGAAATAATGCTTCATTGGTACAATGGTTTTCTTCTGACATGCAGTCTGAATTTGAAATGTCTATGATAGGGGAGCTGCCATTTTTTCTTGGTCTGCAAACTACTCAGAGGTCTGAAGGAATATTTTTTTCTCAGGAGAAATATCTAAGAGAAATGTTGAAAAGGCTTCAAATGGAAGATTCTACACCTATGAGCACACCTATGGTCACTGGATGCAAGTTAAGAAAGGATGATGACTCACTTGATGTTGATCAGAGTTCATATAGGTCTATGATAGGCAACCTAATGTACATCACAGTATCTCGTCCAGACATAATGCATGTTGTTGGAATGGTAGGAAGGTATTAGGCTGCACCTAAACAGAGTCATTTATTAGCTATCAAAAGAATATTTAGATACATGAAAGGAACAATGAAATATGGCCTATGGTATCCTAGGAATTAGAATTTTCAACTATCAGTCTATTTCGATGCTGATTGGGATAACTATGTGGATGAAAGGAAAAGCACAATTGGAGGTGCATTCTTCTTAGGAGACTCCCTTGTAGCATGGTTGAGAAAGAAGCAAGGTTCCATTTCCTTATCAACTACAAAATCTGAATACATTGCAACTGCCACTTACTATACCCAAGTATTGTGGATGATTCAGACATTTACAAAATTGGAGGTAAAATATATTGCACCGATCCCAATTCATTGTGATAATACTAGTGCAATTAGTGTGTCAAAGAATCCTGTATTTCACTCCAAGACCAAGAATATACCCATAAAGTATCACTTCTTGAGGGAATAGGTGACCAACACTGTTGTCTCTTTGCATTATCTTCCATCCAAAGATCATATTGTTGATATATTCACTAAACCTCTTGCAAAATCTCAGTTTGAGTATCTATGCCAGAAGTTGGGTGTGACCCCGTTATCAAGATAAATAGTCTATCTGATCAGGGGGAGAGTGCTCCTAGTATATCTAATCAGGGGGAGCACAGAGTCACTCTCTGTTTTCTTTGACATTGATTTCAAAGGGGGAGAAAACAATGTTGTCTATATGCTACAATTGGAGGTATAAGCAGAATAGTGCAATCTTTCAGGGTTGCCATCAATGCCAAAGGGGGAGATTGTTGGCATTTTTTACAGGAAGAGTGTGCTTGTCATTGATGGCAAGAAAAACAACGATGATGGAAAAAAGGAAAAGCATAAGCTCAGGAGGGGAAGTGAATAGTATGCAGAGATCAAATCTCAAAAGGGAAAGCGCAGTACAGAAACGTGATCAAGATCAAAATCCTTGACCGTGGATTTGCTTCGAGAGTCTTCACGACCATCGGATAAAATTAAGTGGAAGGATAGGATAAGAAAATATAGAGAGTCGTTGGATTTAATCCAAGGAAAAGCTGCATCGCAGATAGATCGAGTCATTGATCTACGATCTTGATCAAATGAACATCATTTGTTTCAGGTCTAAAGATGTGAGGAGGTTACACTCCGGAAAAATATCACTTCAAGATATTTCAATTTGATATTTAAAATTCCCAAAGTCTGTAGAGCCGGAGAGCTGGAGTAAATTTCAACCATCAGAGCCAGAGGGATATGTGGCGACGGATCGTGATCTCTGAAGAAATCACTTTGAGAGTTTCAGTTTGAGATTTGAAATTCCCAAAGACTGGAGAGTCATAGAGACAAAATAAATTCTTGATCATCGAATCATCCGAAGTAGATCTCAATTGTGATATCATCTGATTAATAAATTAAGCATCAGATTGTTTGAAGTGAATCTGGGTCGTCTGATCCAGAAAAGACATGGTGTAAACCTGTGGACTCCGGGTAAAGACTCAAAGTAAGCCTCAATTGTTTGTTTCAAGGACATGTGGCAGACCACGTCAGCAAGGACATGTGGCAGACCACATCAGCAAGGACATGTGGCATACCACATTAGCGAGTGACACGTGGAAACAACTCGGTATGTGTCAAGTCAACAGGTGACGTGTGTAATGTTACATCACTCTAGGAGATTTTCTTTGGAAGTTTCACCACCAGTAGATGCCTAAAGTCTCAAAGTACTGAACGTCGAAGTCCTGAAGTGTAAAAAAGTCGTCTGATATGAATATCACTTTGGGTGCATTCTCAACCATTGATCAAAATACAGTGGAAGGATAGCATAATTAGAATAGCCAAAGTGCCAAAGTAAATGGTGGCCATCCATCACAATGCTTGATTAAGGCCTAGCCGATGGATTATGCAGTGAAAGGATAAGTGTAAACCATTTGATCTATTCAGATAAGTGTTTGTATATCATCAACTCCAAAAGATTGACGTACGAAAGAAACGGAAGTTTGAGAATTGAAAGTCCCAAAGGTCAGACTCGGGGAGGAGATCCTAATCGTAGATTCAGGGAGACAGGTGTCAATATATCTTCCACTCTGGAATATTTTCATATGGGAAAAGCGATATTTGAGAGTTGAAACTCTCAAAGACCGGAAGGTCAGAATCAATCGTAGCCATTGATTTGGAAGGAAGTTACATGTTGATAGATTGTGGAGATCTGGGATCACGCGTAGAAGGAGGAAAGGAAGGAATATAGCAGTCGTCGATCGAGTGGCATCGTGAAGGGATTGGAGATCAACAATCATGCTCAATTACGGGGCTAGAGTATGCTCACGTCTTAACTTTTCTTGAGCGGGATGCAATCAAAACCACGGTATCGCCATAGGCATACGTGGAGCTCTTTAGTGAATTTCAAGGAGAAAAGTGGGTTTCCCTCAAACCGCCTTTTGACGCACCCACAATCGCGTGGTCACGTGAGATCATTTCCCAAGGTCATATCGAAAGAAGGAACTATCACTCCCTAGATCAAGATCGCAAAGAGCTTCTTGAATAGACATGTGGTCACCGCCAGTGGTCACGTAAAGGAAGGGGCTTAGGACTGATTTACCTACAGTGAATAAAATGACTGACTATAACTGCTAGTGAAGAAAGGAATCTCAGGATAACTAGCACTGATGATGAATAGACAGTGAGTAACCGCCAGTAAAGTGGCAGAGTTGCGATGAGGACCTGGGAGAGAATTGGGTGAAAATATGACATGCAGAACATAGAAGAGGATATATAGAATCAAGATGCAGCACAAAGATGTGGTGACAAAGAGTTTCCAGGATGATCTAGTAGAGGACTTGGTGTGATAAAGACATGCAGAGAATGTGCTTTTTGGGAACTGATGCATGAGCGTAGAAGGTGGTAGTAAACAAAAGAAAAGGAGAAGAGAAGAGGTGTAGCGAAAAGGAATGCAGTGTATGCACAGAGGATAAAATGCAGAAGAAAAATTGAACAGATGTGAAGGAAGTAGGAGGAAAATGAGAAGAGCATAGAAGCAGAAAGCGACAGAAGCGGAACACATCATAGAAGTTGAAGAAGGCTGAGGCGACATGGAATTGTAACAGACCATATCAAAGACAAAGAAAGTAAGTAAAGTTTTGTAAGTTTCAATTAGGGTGGTAGGGTGGTGCTAGGGAGAATTGTAGTCCTCTAAATTCTAGTTGGTGCTAGAAGATATTCTAGGAGTTGGTGCTTCCATCTAGTTGGTGCTTCCATCTAGTTGATGTTAGAGAAATATGATATTTGGTGCTCCCTGCAAGTTGTAGCTTGCTATCAGAGGTTGTAGCCTCATATTTGAGTTGGTTCTCAAAGACTATGATGTACATGAAGGTTGTAGCTTGATTGACATCCTAAGAAGAAGAGGTTTTCTCCATTTATAGGTTTCCTCATGAAAATTTGTGTCTCTGTGTATTCTGTGTGATTGATCAAATATTGTATATCTATGCATGTTAAGTTATCAATAACTCATTAAATAATAATCTAGAAAGATTCAGAAAAGAACAAGAAAATTTTCAAGCTTATATTATAACTGATTCACCCCCCCCTCTCAATTATATTTCCAACAATAACCAGGGCCCTTGTTAGTGGCACCAGGAACATCAACTTCATTCCCTTCCAAGTATGTCATCTTGGCCCCTACTTTGGATTAATTAGGATCACTAAGCTCTACGATCTAAGATTCCTAGTGCCCTTTTTTCTTGATCAACAAGACGGGAACCTTGGTGGATATATTAATTATAATACTCTATCAACCTTAAGAATTACCTAAGGACCACATTGTATATTTATAGAATTGAAGAAGCACAACTGATGATTCATAAGCTTCGCCAGTATACTTTATCATTGAATGTTAAGCATTTCCTTGGACTCAACCTGCTCCTCCTTCAGATCCTCACTCATGTATTTACTAAGAAGGTCCTAATTCTTCTTCTCCACAACCATGCACTCAATTTCTTTATCATCCAGAAGGGGCACATGGGAAACAAACTATCGCTCTCTCTATTGTAAGTTTCCCTTGTCCTTCTCTCCCATTTCTTCTGCCACATCCTCCTCTTCCTCAAACATGAACAGCTTAATGGTAGAAACCTCCCCACTCTTGACCATTGACCTAGCCTCCCTATTGACATGATCGATCCTTTTCCACTTCTTCATCATTCTATCCCACGTCTCCTACTCCGTGGGCCACTCGACTTTATCCAAGATACTCTCCTCATTATCCCTGTAGATATAATAATTGGCATCTATTTGCTTGTAAATATCACACTTATAACTCCTCCTCTTCACATACGGGGGTTATTAAATATTGATTTATCGATAATACCCCTGAGGTGAAGAAGAGGAGGCATAGGTATGATATTTACAAATAAATCAATGCCAATTATTATGGCTACAAGGATGATGAGGACAGTATTGTGGAGAAATTCAAGCAGTCTGCAAAGGAGGAGATGCGGGCTAGAGCACTGAGGGAGTGGTAGAGGATCGATTCCATCAAGAGGGATTCCAAGTTGATGTTCAAGAGTGGGGAGGTCACTATCATCAAGTCAGTATTTTTCAAGGAAGAGGAGCATGTGGTGAAAGAAATGGGAGAGCGGGACAAGGGAAACCACAATAGAGAAAGTGAGATTTTGTTGCCCATGTGCCCCTTTTGAATGAGAAAAGGATTGAGCGAATGTTGTGGAGAAGAAGAAACGAGAGCTTCTTGGAAAATACACGAGTGAGGATCTCATGGAGGAGCACATTGAGACCAAGGAAATGCTTAGTATTCAATGATAAGGTATGCTAGTGAAGCTTATGGATCATCATTTTTTTTTCAAATGTGCTTCTTAACTTCTATTAAATATACAATATTGACCTTAGGTCACCCTTTAGGTTGATAGAGTTTTATAATCAATGCATCCACCAGGGTTCCTTTCTTGTTGATCAAGCAAAAGGGGCACTAGGAAGCTCATATCATAGAGCTTGGAGGTCCTAATTATGCTAAAGTAGGGCCAAGGTAACAAAATTTGAAGGGAATGAAGTTGATGTTCCTGGTGCCACCAGTAAGGATCTTGGTTATAGATACTTTGGTGTTGCAAAATTCCTCCCCGACGTCAAAGAGATATTCGATAATCCCCTCGAGGCCAAAAATATGAGATCTAGGTGTGAGATAATTTACAAAGGAATTGACGCCAGTTATTATGGCTACACGATTGATGAGGATGATATCTTGGAGAAAGTCGAGTGGCCCACGGATGAGGAAATGTGAGACAAAGTGATGATGGAGTAACAGAGGATCGATTTCATGCACTAATTATGAGAGGCACCTAAGAGTGACCTCCATTTTTTTCTCTACATTAAAGAAAAACCTCTGCAAAATTTAACTGTGAAGGTTTAAATTTGTAGTTTTTCGATTAAATTATTTTTCTTTTGGCCTTCCACTCACATACAAATTTGTATGTGTCGACCTACTATTGTTTCATATACAAAAAATTGAAATTATACAACACATACATATATAACAATTTTGTATTTATCAAAAACTAAATTTAATTTATGTTTGCAAAACCAAGTGGTAAAGTACCTGGTGCGCCTTTAATAAATAATGTTCATTTTTCGTGGTGCACATTATCAAAAAGAAAGTAGCATCCATGGTGATCTATTTTATTTGACGCACCGGTGCTACATTATTCATTAAATGCATTGATATGCACCAGTAAGGTGCATCAATAAGTTTGATGATTCGTGTTCGCAATTTCACGGTGCTCCATGTTGTATGGTGCATTGGTGCTATGTTAATAATTAAATGCACTAGTAGGTTAATTATTATATGTGTGGTGTGTTTAAGTTGTCAGAATGCATCGATGGGATTTTTGCGAAGACAATGACTCTTCTAAGACAAAGGCACCAATAATGCACAACCCCATCCCGGTGTGTGGTTTTTAGTGTTAGCAATGCATTGTGTATCTTTAAACACACTACAATCATTGCTTCCTGTTAATTCACAAGACCCTGTGTGGTGCTTCCTGTAAATTCATAGGATGCATCATTGTCTAGGGTGATCCGAACGCGCGAAGCACACCACGAAATTTTTTTTAAATGGCAAATTTAAGACCAATTTTAAATTTTAATCCAATAAAAATTAAAATAAGGAGGTAACAAAAAATTTACCTGGTCTTTTTTTTCCTAAAGAGGCATGGTTGGCTCATAGAGGAAAAATGAAATTTTCAACCTTTTTCTAAAATTGAAAAATGTACAGAATCTATAGGGGCAGTAAGGAAGAAACATTATAGAGAACTACAAATGGGGTGGATGTAGAAGGAAGGTGAGCACCACTTCTTGTGTCAAAGGTTGGAATCAAAAAAGGGAATGTGATAATGAAATTTAGTTTGGTATTTTTTTTTATTTTAACCTTTCGTGGTGTGCTTGAGTGTAAGTTGCATTGGCGCGTTCTTTGTACCTGAAGGCATTGGTACACTTGTTTTATTTTACCCTAAAATGGTTCTCCGTATATAAGGATGCACCGATATGTTTGTGTATGAATAATGCACCATACAGATTTTTGGTTATATAGTAAAAAACTTGAGACTATAATATTCGAAACGTCGACGACGAAATGATACCAACTGTGGATTTTCCGAAAAACATATGTGAGACTATAATATTGTTAAGCACATCGTAATTGTTTTTTGGTGCACCACTATTGTAGATGCATCGAGGTTATAAGGGTATTTAAGTGCACTGTGGAAGGTTTATGGTTTTTTAAGTTTTTTTTTTTTTCAATAATCAGTTGTTTTAACCTGATCCAGTGCGTTCGTTATATGTGCACCAATGTGCTTAGATCATAATGGAGCATCGTGATGCATTTTATTTTTTATAAAATAAAAAATGATATTTTTATATGTTATATTAATAGAAGTTATCAGTGCACTTTATTTGTTAAGAACCAGGGTATTATGTTTGTAAGAGCACTGGTGCGGTCTTTCGACTTAGGCACATCAACATTAAAAACCTCCGCAAAAACCTCCGCTAAACACTTCCACTATAAACATATAAGGGATAAGTTTTCCAGGAATGTTTCGTAAAAACCTTCTCTATAAGGTTTTCTCCTTGTGATAGGAGATCTATCATATCAAATAGAGTGAATGACATATGGAGAAGAATTTCCAAACAACAAACCCAAGATTATCCCAAGGCTCATCTTCACATGCACATCAATTCAATTGTTTATGATTAGCCTCACATGTAAGTGTGATAAACAACTTATCCCTAATAATGCAATATAGAATGCAATGAATGACAACCAACACATTAAATTCATCAAACCAATCCCCCAAGACCAGTAAATGCTTCAAAATCACAAGGATCAATGAGGGGAATTTTACAACCATTGGATTATAATCAAATCAATCCTAGACACACATTCAAAAATTCAAGTGTGCAATCCATGCTAATGATCATTCACCAATCAAAACTCAAAGTAGAATACTATAAATAAACAGCTATCATCCTTAGATGCACCATTTCTACATTTCAAAGTTCCAAACCGCTCAGCAAATCATTGCCAACACTCCCTCACAAAGTATCTTCAGCTCAGGTATTGACATTGTATATGTTATTTGTATGTTACTATTATCTATATGTTTCAGTTCAGATATTGACACTTTATCTATTATATGTTTGTTTGACACTACATTTTATTTTATTACATTGTATCAATTATCTATTTGTTTCTATTGTGTGTCTCTATGGTCAGGTTTCCAGTGTTTGTATTGTTTGTATGTTTACACTCTTCTTCTACAGGTTTCTGCAATCATGGAAAAAGGGAATATAGCTACTCGAACAACGAGGGAAAAAAGACAAGTGACTAGGACTGCCTAGCTACAACACACTACATCAAATGAGGATATAAACCAAGTCATTGTTGAAGAGAATTTAAATAAAAATGTTGAAGAGCATAATGAGGCAAAGAATGAAGGCATTATTCCACCATCTAGTATAGTGCAAGATATAAGTTTACTAATAATGTCAATGTTATTAGAGGTTGGACAAAATAGGATATGATGAAGACAATTGATGATGTTGAATTCAACCAATATTCGATAAAATCAGCTAGAAAAAATAATGGAATTGTAGCAACATCATTGTATTATGGGCTAAATGGTCTCACTCATACAAAGAGGAAAGTGCCTCTTACAAAATCAATTGAACAAGAGGAGGAAGTGGTTGTTTTAAAGAAACATGTATTTTTGTGTATTTCAAATTTATCCCATGGTCAATTTGTTAAAAGTATGCAATGTGGGTACTCGTTGGATGCATAACTTAGTTCCACATCCAATGAGTGCCTACATTTGAAATTAAAGTAAACCCACACCAAGACAAGTTGAAAATACAATAAAAAATGGTTTTTTTCTTTCCTTCAAACATTGTAGTTACCCTTATGGTTTACATGCTCATCTTGAATCCTATTGGTTCTTTTAAACTTGATTTTAATAGCACATTTTTGTTTTGAAACCCATTTTTTACCTCAAAATGTCTCTAATGGATACAACTAAAGGCCAATGTTTCTCAACCCTATTAGTATAGGTTGAATCCATTGAAATATGGATTTCATGGGAAATCATGGTGTGAAAGGTTCAAGAAAATACATCCATAGTTTGTGTTACAAACAACAAAGGAACTAGATAGAGACAAAGCTTTGAATTTACACCATGTAGTTGTGACCTAATTCTATAAAACTATGTCCAATGCATATGAGAAACATTCATATAGTCTATAACATATATGGAATTGTGTGGAGATTGGTTTGTGAGCTAGAAGCAATTGTGACATGTAGGTAATTTCCAAGAGAGGGAGTAAGAATGTGCCAAAAATTATGCCTAAGAGTAGTGAGTGGATAACTATTTTGTGACATGAATTTCCCTAGGTTTTGTTTGTCAAGAGAAATTCTTAGTCGAATGATTGTATTGTAAATTGTGAGCCAATATCATGCATGGTTGCAAATCCCAATGCATGGATGAATAAATAATTGTTTATGAATTGGATTTATCATTTTGTTGCATCTATACCTAGTGGTGTATCAATTGAAAAGAGACACTTGTTGATTTTTGATGGCCATGGAAGCCACATGGATTTATAAATTGTGGATGAGTCAAACAACATGGACATTGACGTGTTGGCTTTTCTTGCACACACTACTCATAGGTTGCAACCCCTTTATGTAAGTGTGTTTGGGTTGGCCTTTTAAGAGTTACTTCAAGTCTAAGAGAGCATCATGGATGTAAAATAACCCAAGGATAGAGGTAAAAAGGTTTGAATTAGAAGAAATTTATCATGGAGCTTTTAAAAGGCATCTTATAGTTTCAAATATCAAGGTTGGATTTAGGTGAACTAGAATTTGGTCAATAAATTATTTGTTTTTCTCAATGATATGGATTTTAGCCAAGATTTTGATATACATGGTGAGGAATACACAAATATTTTGGTGAACATATTGATCCTCTCTCAAGGAGATTTCCAACCATCAGGTGAAGATGATGAACATGTTAGTGCTACTCAATTTGATGATGAAGCATCTCAAGAGAATATGGAATTCATTGCATCACAAAAATAACATACATATTATACATAACATATTAAAAATGATTGAAGGTTTTCAAGCAATGTGAAGCATCAATGAGCAATTGACATTTCCAAGCCAAGTATCATATCCTAAGTGGTTAGCATAAGCCATGATGAATATGAATAGACGTGTTTTTACCAATACTAATGCAGAAAGCACTGAAATGCCTTTGTTGCTAGCAAAATTGAACAATGAAGTTGTCCATTATTACATGGATGTTAGAGATGTAGAGGAACACAGTGTAGGTAATGAAGAGTTAGATCAAGAAGCCAGTGAAGTTGAATCAAAACTCTTATATAATCCTCATATTTATCCAAGTACTGGACTAGTACTCGGACAATTCCTAAGGATTCCAAAGGAGAGAGTGACAGAGAAAGAAAGGACAATATCATTAGATTTTCTTCAATTAAGAAGGATTTCACAATTACTAACTTTTGATGATTACACCACTCTCTTGGTTGAGGCAAAGAAAAATAAAAATCAGATGATGGAATTGAAACGAAATAAGAAGGATCTTGCAAATGAGAAGAGGGAAACAATCAGTGTTGAAGTAGAACATTGAACGTAGGAAATGATTCAAAGAGAGAGACAAAGGTAAGAAAAGGAGCACCAAAAACAACTGGAAAGGAATGAAAAAGAACAACATAAGGTGCAACAGAAACTTCAAAATGATCAAGGGAGGAGGGAGGAGCTTGATAGGACTACATGCGAGCTCAAATAAAGGAGGATGTTGACCAATTCAATCGATCAAATAGTAGAGAATACATGATTCTTCCAAGACCTTATAAACATTTATACACCCCACTATCATTTGATTGCTTCACCACAATCGTCTCTTCCTACTAATTTAGGGGTCAATCCAATATATTCTTTTCCAAGACCTGTAATTCCTCTAAGGGTATTGAGCACAAGTTAGAAATAGAGTTTTATTATTACTCCTTTGCTACAAGTAGAGAAATGGTATCAAGTAAATGCAGGAAAATAAACCTACTTGGATAAATAAAATGAAGAAAATCAACATACTCGGGTGATGGACATACTCATCCTCCTCAAGTATGAAGATGTTTTATGTTTAACCTAACCATATGCAAGGTAGATTTTGTAATAAAGGAATTTTTGGTGTTCCTCTAGTTTTCCTTGGATTCAAGATAACATCTTGATTAGTATGTATTCATGACGAAGTTATAATGGAATTTTCATAATTAAATCATATGTCCTAGTTTCATGTTCAATTCAGGGCATTGTATTTGGAAAATGTTAATATAAATGATAGTATATTTTTTTATAATTGGTTTTCTATATACCAAATACTATTTGCAACATCTATTACTAATTTAATTACGTGGAATTGCAATATCTATTTCTAATTTAATTACATAGTTAAACTATGATCAGGGACCAATGCTTCTTTATTTTATAAATGATAATAGTTTAACTATTTGTTAACTAGTTTATAAAAATTCTTAGCTCTTAACTCTTTAGCTTGAAATGTCACTATGATTTCAATCTATATACTTAAGATAAGAAAAAACTATGAATCATTCCTCCTATGAAGAGTCTTGGTTAGTTATATTAACTCTTAAATAACTCTAACTCGTAGTAATATAGCTATATTAACTCTTATTCGTTTTCATGGTAATATAGTATAATCATTTGTATTCCTTGATAATTTAACTAACTCTTAATCGGTTTATAAACTAGGATTCGAGAGATAGTAACATGTAATATAATTGTTGCAAATGAAATATAATAGCTATATTATTGAAATATATAGTAACATGTAATAGATAGTAACATATATCTAATAGATATATAATTGATAGTAACATGTAATATAGTTGTTGCAAATGCAACAAAATAGCTTCAACTGCAATTTGCAAATAATAAATATTCAACTAACCAATAGAAAATACAAATACAACATAATATCTTCATATGAAATATGAAAATAACAAATATTACTCAAACCAAATGTACATGCAAATAACAATTTGCATTACAAGTATTAATACATTACTCAAACCAACAACAAAGCAATTATTAATCAAAACAAATAGTTATATTAATCAATCCAATAACTGGAATTGCAAATAGCTCCATGGCCCAAACCTATAATTACATGTTGATTTCCATTACAAATTTCCATTAAGAGTGTTAATAAATTACTTAAACCAATAGAAAAACAGATATTACTCATACCAAATAGTTATATTACTCAATCCAATAGGAAATGAAAATATTACTCAAACCAAATAGAGATATTACTCAAATAGCTATATTTTGTGGCATATTTTGTGATATGCAATATATAATAGCTCTATGACCCAAGAATAATTACATACTACTTTAAATACACAAACAAGATGTTGGAACCTAAGATTATAATGGTTCATCACACTTCTCTCGGATTTCGATGGTCAAACAATCAACCAACAACTAGAAACATTTGGTTAGGCAATTGACCAGAAGTCGACATCATTCAATTGAGTAGTCAACTAGCCTGTCAGTCGAACAGTCAACTATCGAATATAGTCGATCGATGAATCTACCTACCAACACGATTTGGATGCATAGATAGTTGGGTCGAGCTAATTTGACTAACCGACTAGTTGGCACAGATTTCTCGGGATCCACTCCAACCACTGAAAATTATATGTGGACAAGATCTTCTCAGTTTCAAGGAAGTGGGTTGGATATTGATATTATAAATAAATGAATTGATGGGTCATTAGGTGTAATATGTGTAAGGTTTGTAATTTGATGCAGTTCAAAATGTTCAATATGCACTGTAATATTCTGCTCACAATGGGTTGTGCCTAAATGCTATAATAGTGAAGTTATTTCTCTTTGAGTATTCTGCATATTTTGTTATTTTTTTCACATAGGGTTACACCCAATCCCCAACATGGTATCAAAGTGACTGGTTTAGACCTCACATGTTGTCTACAAATCTTTTTGAGTCAGATCTATTTATGATTGACTATGGGTCGGTGATTTTTCGATTGTAACCTATGGAAACATGTCAGATTCGTTAGATATCGAAGATCGATTCTAATATCGATTATGTTGTTCTATATGGATTTAACTATGTTATCTGGGCACTAGACATGGAGACCTTGTTGAAGAGTAAGGGACTTTGGAAATATACCAAGATTGTGATTCTAGATCCGATAGACGACCAGATGAAGTTTTTCATTGATGGTAAGAAATATGAGGTTGTAGGGGTCATCATGACCTATATATTGCAAGAGATTCAGTTCCATACAAGTGGAATCAAATACCCTCATCAAGTTTGGAAGAAGATAAAATATTTTTTGGAGAAAGTTGAAAAAATCCAAGTCATGAAATTAGAGAAAGAGTTAATCTCTCTCAATCCTCATTCATTCGATAGAATTGAGTACTATTTGGCACATGTGAAGGAGATACAGTTGAAATTGGGCGAATGTGGAAAGAATTATCATAAGAAAGATGGAAAACTCATCGATCTGGTCCTGATGAATCTTAGAACACCATTTGACATGTTTGTTTCGACATTCTGAACAAACTGGAAGGCATGCAAAGAAGATGATAAGGATTATACCTTTGATGTTTTATATGTCTTACTAATTAATGATCAACATAGATTACTTGATGAAGGGATGCTTTATGGAAAACATCAATCTCACTTTCTCAAAGGAAAGATCAAGGTGAATCATAAGGAAAGAGGATGGTTTGATACCCCTATACACAAATAGAAATGTCTTAACCAGAAAACTAAATGGAGGACTGATGAAACCTCGAAGAATAATAATAAGAAGACATGTCAGTACTGTGGAAAGACTCGACATGTGGAGAAATTATTCTACAAGAAGAGGGACGACTTAGAGGAGAAGGTCATGTGACTTGAAGGAGATATGTCAATTTTTCATCGACCTGTTGATAATTTTACCTTCCAATTCGAAACCTCTCAAGAGTTTCTTTCTCATTCTGAACAGAATGAATGGGTAGTCGATTATGGATGCACCCATCATATGTCCAAGGATGCTTCCTTTTTCATGTCCTTGGATAAATCTGTGGAGAAAAAGATATATGTTGTTGATGGTTTCTCTCTCAACATTATTGTTGATGGGTTTTCTCTCAACATTGTTGTTCATGGTGATGTTCCTTGTCAACATGGAAAGATCATCTATGTATATCATGTGTTGAGTTTAAGCAAAAATTTATTGTCAATTTCTCAACTAACACAAATAGGTAAAATTGTGAAGTTTTGGCCAGATCAGTTCTTTATCAGGGATCTAAAAAATGGTTAGTCGATTGTCATCGGAGGGTTTCTTGACCCAAAGGATGGTCTACACAAGTTTTTCAACTCAACTCGACCCGACTCAGAGCCAACTGCTCTCATTTCTCACTCTGATGAATGAAGTATAATTTGACATGAATGACTTGGACACTTAAATTTTCAAAGTCGTTAGTTGATGGAAACAAAGAATATGGTTGTTGGTATTCCTAAATTTTTTCCACCTAATGGATTCTATCGAGGATGCATGTTGGGTAAGCATCATCAGGCGCCTTTCGACTCTGGAAAAGCGTGAAAGCACAAAACCTCTTGGAGTTGATTCACAATGATCTTTGTTGCATCAATCTACCTTCCTTATCAAGTGTAAGGTATATTTTGACCTTTATTGGTGATCTCTCTCAAATCACTTGGGTATTTTTTTTGAAAAATAAGAATCAAGTCTTTGAAAAGTTCAAGGAATTTAAGGCATTGGATGAAAAGAAATGTTGTTGACCTATCAAGTTCCTGAGATCATGAAATGGTGGTGAGTATGTGAATCGACCCTTTGAAGAATACATTATTCAATCTGGTATTGGCTAACAGAGATCGGTCCCTCATTCTCCTCAATAGAATGGTGTTGTTGATCACAAGAATCAAACATTAGTCAAAATGGCTAAATTTATTTTGTAGGCTAAAATTTTCCTCCTGAATTATGGGTTGAAGTTGGTTCTTGTGCAAATTATCTTATGAATCATATCTCGACTAAAGTTGTCAATTATGTGATTTCAGTAAAGAGATTGTGTGGAAGAAATCCCCCATTTAGCCACCTCTGAATATTCAAATGTGTTTCTTGGGATCATATTCTCGATTATTGCAAGAATAAACTAGATGTGAAGAGTCATTCATGTATCATGATGGGATACTCTAAAAATTCCAAAGCTTATCAATTTTTTGACCCTGTCAAACACCAAATCATTATCAAAAGAAATGATTTGTTTGATGAGAAGTCTTTCGACGTTAAGTTGTTGAATGCTTCCTATGGATTGTTGTAGGATGATCCCTTTGATGTTGTCTCCAACAATGGTTCACCTATTCCATTTTTTAGTCCTTTGACTAGAAAATCAAAATCTATTAATGTTTCGACTTGGATGTCGACCTTTGGTCTTGAGTTGAATGGTCTGTTGATTTTTGTTTTGACTAGTAGATGATCTCCTTCAACCGACATCATTCCTTCTTTTGATCGATTTTATGTAGTGGACATCAATTCACCCTTTTCTTGCCTACCTATATGGATCATAAAGATGATTGAAGTTGTTGGTCCTGATGTTGGTGATATTTCTTCCGGTCAACAAACTCGGAGTCAAAAGAAGCATGTCTTTGTTTCTTTAATGACTTGTGTTGTTGAAACTTGTGATCTTGTTACCTACTCAGATGCATAAGGACAACCTGAATGAAAACAATCCATGTAGTCTTATATATATTCTCTTTTGAAGAATCATAGTTGGGATTTGGTTCCTCAACCTCAAAAAAGAACATTGTGAAATGTCGATGAATCTATAAGACTAAATTTACCTCTGAAGGTTTTTTTGAGCATCATAAAGCTCACCTAGTCACTAAAGAATTTTATTAATAAGAAGGCATTGACTACACTAATACCTTTTCTCATGTCATAAAGATGAACCCTTTTTGACGAACTCTTTCCCTTCTCTTTTTGGATGGTAGATCCACCAAATGGATGTCAAGAGTGCCTTCCTTCATGGAGACTTATCTAAGGAAATTTTCATGGAACCATATCCTGGTTTTGTGAAAATTTCCAATCTTGTTTATCGACTTCAAAAGTATCTTTATGGTTTGAAGAAATTTCCTCGATCTTGGCATGCTAAGATCAATCGCTTCTTTCTCCATCTTGGTTTTAAACGTTGTGAATCTAATCACAATTTGTATGTACTCTTTACTCATGGAAATACTTGGATTATTGTTGTATATGTTGATGACCTTGTCATAATTGGAAATAACATTGATCTCATTCTTAGATTCAAGAAACAACTTGTTGACTCCTTTGATATGAAAAATCTTGGTATTATGCACTATTTTTAGTGTCTTTAAGTTCTACCTCTGTCTAATGGTTTATTTATTTCTCAATCTAAATATGTAATGGTTCTCTTGAAACAATTTAAGATGGTGGATTGTAAACCCTATGATACTCCCTTTCAGTCTAGAGTTAAGCTGAGTAAAAAAATTCAGTATCCCAAGGTTGAAGCCACCCTTTATTGACAAATCGTTCGTAGCCTTATGTATCTCACTCATTTCCAACCTTAAATTTCTTTTGGTGTTAGTGTGGTTTCTTGATTTATGCAGGACCCCCGAGAAAGCCACTGGAAAATTGTCAAGATGATTTCTCATTTTCTCAAGGGTACCACTCATCTTGGTATCAAATATTGTCGAATTTCATATTCATTAGTCGGCTTCATCGAATCTAAATAGGCAGTCAATATCAATGATAGAAATTCCACCTCTAGCTATTTGTTTTTATTTAGAATTGTAGTGTTGGTTTGGTCATGTAAGAAACATAATACAATATCTCTATCAAATATGGAAGTAGAGTATCATGGCATTGTTAATGTAGGAACAAAGATAGTATGGATTCACCAGCTCTTAGGAGAACTCGGGTTTCATGTATATACCTTGACTACACTCTATTGTGATAACCAGAGTGTGATTCAAGTTGTTGACAATCTAGTTACACACAATAAAATGAAGCATGTTGAGCTTCATGCTCATTATTTGAGACAGCTAGTTTACGAGAAATTTGTCACTCTTGTATACTGCAGCACAAATATTTAGATTATTGATATATTTACAAAAAAAAATTCTGAAGCAAAGTTTTTCCATCTCCGAACTTTTCTTGGGCTTCAGGAAGTTTCACTTATGGGGGGTCTCATGTTGACTTAATTTTACCTCTTGAATATTGATAGTTTTATGTTGATCAGGGGGTGTTGAAACCTCGAGTTCTGATGGTTCATCACACTTATCCTAGATTTAGTTGGTCATACAATAAACCAACAACTGGAAATAGTTAGTCGAGCAATCGACTATAAGTCAACATCAATCATTCGATTAGATGACAAGCCTATCGACAAGAAATTTGAATAGCAGTCGAAGACAGTCGATTGATGGAAACGACTATGAGTTGGATGCATGGATGGCCAGGTCAAGCTAATTTGACTAATCGAATAGTCAACGAATATTTCCTATGATCCACTCCAACCATCGATGGTTATATGTGGAAAAGATATTCTCAGTTTCAAGGAAGTGGGTTAGATATTGATACTATAAATAAAGGACTTGATGGGTCATTAGGTTTAATATGCGCAAGGTGTGTAATATGACACAAGTCAATATGTTCAATATGCATTTTGATTCTCTGCTCACAATGCACTATGCCTAAATGTTATAACAGTGTCTTTAGACACCATCGATCTTCTGTGAAATTATTTTTCGTTGATTATTCTATAGATTATGTTATTTGTTTCACACGGGTTTACACCCAATCCCCAACACAAGATAATTGTTTTTTTACAAAGAACATAAAAAATAACAAGGGAATATATAATCAAACCAAGGTCATGCAAGATTTTCAACATCTTTGAATTCTATTAGTATTTTAACTAAACGCTTGTTTGTTCCTACAATAGTTCTCTTCTACAAAGAGAAAATGGATTACTAGTTTGGTCATCCAATAACTATTACTAGTGTAATTAAATAGATATATATTAGTGTTACTAGGACACAGATATGTATTACTAATCTAATTACATAATAGCTACAAATGTGATATGCAAATAGTTTTATTACTCAAACCAATAGCAAATGCAAATATTACTCAAACCAAATGCAAATGCAAATAGCTATGTTACACAAATCAATAGTTGGAATTGCAAGTAGATTTTCATCCAAAGACTACAATTACATACTAATATCCATTATAGATTTGTATTATGAACTCTTATGACTTCAATCTGTATACTTCGTTACTCAAACCATGGAAATAGATATATTACTCAATCTGTATACTTCTATGGAAAATGACTATATTACTCAAGATGTATACTTCAATGGAAAATAGTTGTATTACTCAAACCATTCCTTACCAACATGCAAGCAAAAAAATTGATTTTCCCTACTAATATATTCCCAAAGATTTAATCAAGTATAGAGAGAAATTTCAAACATAGGATTACCATGCTCGATATTTAAAAACAATTTAATGAAATTTCTCTTACCTTGCATATCTATTGTAGTATCATTTTACAGCAAGCCAATAATTGATAAGAGTTCCAAGATAAAATAAGATTTAGTTCAATAGTGAAGGCAGAAAGGATGTGATTCAAGTTGGTTAGGTAAGGATACATCAGTGACCACAGTTTGAATATAAAATGATCCCAACATAAAAAAATCATGCAAGCAAGCATAGCTAGCACCTCTCTCTTCAAAGATAAGCTGTCACTATTCTAGTAGCTAGTTTTTGTTTCTTTGCATTTCACAGTATTTTCCTATTTCATTTATTAATTCAATTTGGTTCTTACTATATTATTGTGCTCTCTACAATATTTTCATGTCATGTGTGTTTCCATTCATATTCTTTACTTTTATTTTGTTCTCTATACAATCTAGATCATTGGTATCAAAGCAATCTACTCTTTGTTTTTTCTCAATGCATGTCCCTGATGAGGTCAGGGTTTAGAGAGTTGGATATCTCATGTTTCTCATAGGTATCCAACTTATGACAAGGAGATGTACTCCATTGTGTAGGAATTATGACAATGGAATCATTCTATTCTAGGAAAAGAACGATCATCGACATTGATCACAAGCCCCTACAATTCATGCAAACATAGGGAAAATTACAAAATGGCTTCCATCAGAAGTGGTCCACATACTTGCAACAATTCCACTTGAATATTAAGTACATGAAGGGTAGCACAATCCATGCTTTAGACTACCTCAGTTGTCCCATGGTTGTAGTGCTAACCATAGTTCTTAACTCATGTGAGCATGAGACCTCTAGATGGCCCCAATTGACTCTAATTTTGTTGCTACATATCATACATTGGGAGTAGATAAACAAGTTTTAAAATTTCACCTCAAAGATGCAATTTTTTTGGGTCATCTTTATGTTCCTTCAAGAGAGCGTGAAAAACTAATTTGGGAGGCATATTATAGTCGAGTGGCAAGGCACTTCAGTGTGGAGAAGATAGTAGCAGTACTTCAGAAATATTTATGTTGGTCAAAACTCTGATAGGACGTCAGTGGGTATATCGAATCATGCACTACATGTGTCATCATTAAACTTTCCATTAAGAAGCAAGGGTTGTACACTCCTCTACCTACCCCATATAAGCTCTGGTAGTTAGTCTCCATGGATTATATGTCAAGTTTTCCCTTCACCACGCATGGTAATGATTGTGTCTTTGTGGTTGTTGATCGGTTATTTAAGATGGCCATTTTGGCATGTGTAAGAAGAGTATCACAACAAAATCCATTGTTAAGCTCTTCTTTGAGCATTTTTGGGTCTAATTTAGCCTACCACGAACCATTATTTCAAATAGAGATAGTAGGGTCCTCAATACCTTATGGTTTAGGTTGTGGTCTCTAATGAACACCAAGTTAACCAAATCAACAACCTTCACCCCCAAACAGATGGGAAAACAGAGGTGGTCAACAAGATGACTGTGCATATCATGTGCATGTACAACTCCAAGACTCCACGTACTTGGTTTGAGATCATTTCATATGTTCAACATAGATACAATAGATCCCTCCACAATTTTATTGGCCACAACCCTTTTCAGGTGTGCTTGGGGTTCCATCCATTGCCCCCCATTGATGTAGCTCTACCCATTGCATCTACACATTAAGAGTCCTCCCATTCTCAAACTAAGGCAAATAAAGTATCCAAATTTTTTGAATGGATCCATCACATCCAACAACAGGTTCTTGATATCCTCTAGAAAGCCAATGCCAAGTATAAGCAGCAACATGACTAGCATCAAGTTCCACACAAGTTTCATTTTGGTGATAAGGTGTGCTTGAATTTGTAGAAAGAACACCTCAAAATCCCCCACAGGAAATTAACACCACTCATATATGGGCCTTACACCATCATGAAGGTTGTGGGTGAGAATTATTTTGAATTGATTATTCCCCTTTCCTTGGATTGCACCTAGTACTATTTAATGTGGAGCTACTTCAACCATATTTTCCACCTCTATTGGATACCTCGAAGGTGGCTAATAATTTGTCCCCTACATAAATAAATCCTAAATGAATTGAGAAAGATATAGTGGACCAAATAATGGACACCAAGTTGAGGGTAACCTACTAACA
>SNQJ01S0068025.1:44559-61085 GCA_010110895.2 Picea sitchensis
TGTTTGCAGAGAATTGTGTTTGATTTCAGGGTTGAAGGTCTTTGTGGTTTCATGCCAGGAGGGCGTGACAGAGTACTGCGGTCTCTGAATACCAGTGCATAGAGGATGCACTTCTGAACTCTGAGGAGTCAGACGAAGACGTGCTGAGGCACAGGAACTGAGATCAACAACTCAGGAAGAGGAAGAAGACCTTTGATGTTACTGAACACCTCAGGAGGCAAGGCTGTGTGGGAGAAGACACAGTTGCAGACAGAATCTCTTAGGAGTTATGTAAGGGCTCTGCCAAGTGGGCATTGAGCACAGGCCCAAGGTGCAGTTGGAGGAACTCTGCTGAGAGGTTGAAGAAAGACCAGAATCACTAAGGATTCTGAGAGCTCTGCCAGGTGGGCATCGAACGAATGCATAAGTGCACGGGAGAAAAGAACTGTTGAACGTTCTGTGGAAGGAAGACACTCTGCCAGGAGGGCATCGAGATGTTGTGCAGACAGCACAGGAGAAGAGGACTCTTTTGAATTCTGTAGTTGAAGGAAGAGTCCATTGAAGGATCTTCACTGGGTTGCTGAACACCCAGAGAGACTCAGCAAGAGGTTGCTTGAGCAAGATAGCTAGAAGGGCATCTAAGTATTCTCCATCTGAGGGAGGAGAAGGATAAAATCCCCCAAGGGGTCTGAGTGTTGCAGAAGCTCAGAAGAGATAGCACGTTGTGTGCATCTGAAGACTCGTGACTGCAAGGAGTGCATAAGCTCAGGAGGAATAGCGTTCTTATACGGGCAGGAAGCTCAGGAGGGAGCAACCGGAGCCGTCGAAATGGGCGGAGAAAGAATATCTGGACCGTTGGTTTTAAGCGTCCAGGGGAGCTCTAGAGGAAGGGCACAGAACGAGGAGACCGACAGCCGTCAGATCTCACTCGGGAATCCCGTCAGCCATTGGATCGGGAGGAGCAGCGCAACGTTTAGCCTCAGGAGGAGGAGCGCACGAGGAGAATAGGTCTGAACCGTTAGATATGGAACGGATACCCGACAGTCGTCGGATCTCCTGGAGCTGCACAGGGAGTAGCCATCGGGATATTAGCCATCGGGAAATCGGGATTCTCGAGGGCCAGAGAACTAAGACTTCGCAAGTTGCGAAATTCCGACGAGATCTAGACCGTCCAAGGTAGAAGGGACACGTGGCGAAGGTCGAGTGTCGTCGGCACTGAGGCTCATCGGGAAATCGGCGTTCCCATGGACAAGGCATCGGAGAAGTCCCAAGAGAAACCCTGACACAGAATCTGGACCCTCCGTCTGAGGAGGATCACGTGTCACGCGATCGTCCGTTTCGGAGATCCGAGGCACTAGGCATCGGGACTTGCAGGTCTCGAAATGGCGACAAGATCCGAACCATCCATTTGGAGGACACGTATCAGAGGATCCCGAGGAGTCGGGAATCGGCATATCGGAGTTCTCAAGGTTGAGGGAACCAGGGCATCGGAAGTTCCGAAATCCTGACGAGATCGGGATCGTCCGTTGGAGGGACGCGTGGCAATCATCTAGCGCCATCGGAGTTGAAGCCGCATCGGGATATCGGGGATCCCGTAGACAAGTGGTTTATGCATTGTGAAATCGCGATCAGCGAAACCTCGATGAGTGGGGGCCAGCTGTCAGCACAGCAGTGAAGGAGGACAGAGGCGTAGTGGAGGCCAGCTGTCAGCAACCTGGAGCATATCGCGGATCAGAGATTCGCGAGTCCCGGGGACATGAGCAATTTGACATCGAAAGTGTCGAAACTCCGATGGAGTGGTAAAGACCAAGGTCACGAGGTAATGGTCGTATTGACCAGAGCATAGCCGGTAGGGGATAGCGCGTGGAAGGAGCTTATCGGATAATCGGTGATCGGGGGTTCAAAGGGTCAAGAACTCTTGACAACGGAAATACCGAAATCCCGAAGCCCGATAAGAGTTTTCCCGTGGGGAAATTGGTCACGGTCCGGTGCAGAGGCTGAGACAGGGAAGAGAAAGGACCTGTGGATCGGGCATTCGACAGTGATTCCTGAGGGGATCTAAAGAGCCGCTTCGGCTTAGAAGAAAGAAGGAATAAGAGCGATCCTGTGAGCAGGAGAGAGCAACGGGTGTGGTCGCGATTCCTCTTTGCGTCACGTATTTCCTTACATTGTGTCAATGATACAGGTTGACATTTTCATCATGGGGTTGATATAGGTTTGGGATATAAAAATATTTTCTTCAGTTGTGTGTATATTATCCCTCAAATGTTGCTCCATTGTCTGTGAGCATCGATATCCCCGATGGAGTCACCACAATGTCATAGACCTTTCTCCATTTCTAGTGAGTTTACATATCCCCAGAGGAGATATATGCATGTCCCATAATCTAATCAAGCTTTATTTCCCAATCCTTTCTGATTTATTGAGTACATGCTTAACATTTGATGGATGGGGAAAGCAGTGGCCTTTTATCTTCTCTTTTTAATTACTTTATCCTGATAGGGGATGACTACCAATTTTGGAATTTTCTTTGTATATTTGTTGCACCTATATAATTAAAATAATCCCTTTTGGTTTTCAGCATTTAGACTTTGATGTTTCACCATTCATGCAAACAATTTTTTAGTGTGTGGATGGTTCCCCTGTTACATAGGAACTGCTCACCGGCCAACATGCAAGGATAACCATTGATTAGCCACTTTTTTGGGTCATGGTCTCATCGTTTCCACAACATTACAAAATCATCCTTGATTGATTTTCAATATAGCCCTCCACTTCAACTCATGAGCTAGGGAAGACATGCAGACTGCTTCGGGCATGTTTATTGTGCACAATGTTTCCTATATGAGAAAAAGAATTGAGAAGCTTTTATATCATCAAACATGATCAAGGATTCCAAAGCAAATGAATTGGGAGAATAATTTTCCTTCAGGGGAAGAAACAATGTGAAATAAAACCTAGCAGTCATATCCATAACTAAGAGAGAAAACTCAGTTCGAAACTTGATACAACTGATAAATGAAACCTTTGATAAATGATGCGTAAGAGTAAGAAGTCAGTAAGAAAAATATTCCAAAAAAATAAAACATGAATGTCAGCATTGCAAGTAGTTTTAAAATATTCATGCATCCCAACACATCAAGTAATTTTGCAGCATCTTGAAAAGACTAATCCATGTGAAAGACTAGCATTTAGTTTAAATGAGACTGGGTGCTAGATTGGCTCATAACTGCAGCTCACATCTTATTTTCTTAATCTTGTCATCTCATCCTTGTGGCCTTGTGCATCCATAAGTAAGGATTGGAAATAACTTCCTTTGCTACTTCTCTAGTGCTTTTTCTCTAGTCTCGTGATATTCTAAGTCTTGTGAAATTTTTGCTCACTCTCTAACTCTCCTAGTCTGGAAACGTGAACATGGTCACCTCATCACTATTCCAAACTAGGCATGTGATATCAACTGGACAATTGTACCTACTTGGAAAAAACACTTGGGGTGTAATATTATTTTAACCAAAATTTTCAGAAATGAAAGGACTAAAGAAAATCATGTACTGAGAATTGAAAGTAGAATCCCAAAAATAGGTCTATGTATCATATCTCGTGATCATGTCAAATTTATGAAGCCTTTATTTTTCTCGAGTTATTTCCTCCTCTTCAGGTGAGCAAAATCTTCAATGATTGAGATCTACACACAATTTTTTACAAAATGAGGCTACGTCAAGTCAAACATGATGTGATAAATGTCACCAATAAAATCAGTGAATTGTGATATGAATTGCTATGTTAACCATTTTCAGACAAAAATTTTACATCCTTCAACTAAGCAATTCTTACAAGTTTAACTAGCTACCAGGATAGCAAACCTTTGATAGAGAATCAATATGGACAAAGATGGTTTCCTCCTAGAAAACACACTTGTAGGGATTTTGTGACATAAACCAAAAATGGAGGTTGCATCCAGGTTGGATTTAAACCAYGAGGCAATGCCTTAACTAAATGAGGAACTATACTTGGTGATCAGTTGGTTTCCTTAAGGTAGTACTTATTTATAACTTTTTCTTATTCATCAAAATATTGTTGGACATGTCGCAATTCCCATGAGAGGATCMATTTTGTGGAATTATATAGGAGTTGTCAAATTCCGATGCTCTTTTCCTGGCTGGGTATGGTCATTGAACAACTATTTTTATTACCTCTTCTATCGTCTCTATAAAACTAGGTTATAGATAATKTATGGTAGTATTTGAAYAGGTTCCATCTCTAGAACTAGGAAAAATATATGCACCACACAAACAAAGGAAAAATGGTGGGACAAGACTTTTTGTAACACTTTTCCTCTTGGAATTTCTCTGAATATGGAATTGTACACCAAAGGTAATACCTCTACAAATGAATGGGCAGCCTACTATATGTTTTATGCTTCATGAACTTGATTGAGATTTGAAAGAGTATTTTTTATTAACTTTCTCAACACTCTTCCTAATCTGAAATATTTGCAAAACAATGTCTTTTCCATATTGGGAAATAAAGTCAACTTTTGGTTACCTAATGAGTAACTCTACTAGAAGGAAGTAGGAAATGGAAAACATTTGAGTTCCCATGTATTGGAATAAGAGAGATGTAATATGATACTTTGATCAGTCTCATGGAGGTGAAGTGAAGTAGGAAATGGAAAAATTTGAGTTTCCATGTAATGGAATAAGAGAGATGTAATATGATACTTTGATCAGTATCATGGAGGTGAAGTGATGAACATGTGAAATTGACGTTCACTTTCAGTGATTATATGTAAATAAATCAAATAGTTAATACCTTAAGCGTCCTCCTATGATCATTTATCGAGACTATGAAGGGAAAACCATTTAATGATACAGGATATAATTCTTCACTTGGAATTTAAAGATTTCTTTAATCCAATCCTCCTATAACGGTAACGTCTTCTAGATCATATGATTGTTTAGCATCTCATGATCGTGCTCTCCTAGCTTACTAATTTATAGTTGTCAATGTTAAGGTGAATGTTATTGAAGCAAGTAAATCTTCTATTTGAAACTTTTAAAAAGGATTCTACACATGGTTCTCTTTCGAACATGAAGGAAAATCAAAATCAATCCAAGCTTCAAGTTGAACAACAAAATGAAAGGCGTAGTGAAAAGAAGGAAATTCCCATGTAAAAAGAAACTAGAACTAAAGTAAATCCTAAATCATAGCAAAACCTAATAACATCTAGTGACTTTTATTCAAGAAACTAAAATAAGTAAAATATTAATCTGAAAACATAAATGGAAGTAAAATCTATGCTACCCGTATTCCTACTCTACCCTACACTAGCTCAACAAATGATAGGTGAAGTCATAAAGCCAATGTAACCACTTGATTACCTCAATGTCTTCAGGAGTATTATGGCATGGCACAGGTATGCGCAATTGAGGTATCATGTAATTGATTGAAAGAATTGAATCATCATAAAGTAGGTTCAAAATAACAAGTGATAGATACATGCTAGCTTGAGGGGAATGTCGATCAAAGGATGACTCCAAGATCTATCCTATAACATCATCAAAATCATTTGAGGAGTATTAGAACAAAATGCAAGGATGAGTGATGCATATGTCCCTAAATATTAACTTGTAATTCTAGTGCACGCCTATCTATAAATACTTCTTGGACCAACTTGATGTTTCCTATATCTTGCATGGTGATGGGGTGTCCCTTTGCTGTCATATCCCCATAGGGGTCTGAAAATTCTTTGTGTTCTACATGCCTTGTATCTTCTATCATTAACAATTGTGCAGTAAGATTAATAATTCCAGATTGTATAGGATCAATGAATGACACATTGGTTCTCGCATTCAATTCTGGAACATAAAAATAATCATCAAAAACAAGGTTATCGTGATCAAATTGTGTTTCGGTATGTTCCAAAAATTCATATTGCAAAGGAATTTCAACATTGTGTACCATGGATGGACTATTATTCTGAATGGGTCTTTGATCAATCATATTTTGGAAATCTTCTTGCTCTCCTTTATCATTCAATATTTTATCATTGAAAGAAAAACGTAAAGATTCTACTGGATGACAAGTCAATGGGTGATCATTTAAGTAATTGTCATTAAACATATTTGTATAAAGAGAATGGATATTTTCATATTCTAAAAATGACTATATCTCCTCAATAGGAGACCTTTCACAGACCCAAGCATACTCGTGACTCTCTTGATATTCATGATAAACAATTGATATAATTACTAAAGCAATGTCATTGGTTTGTCCCCACTCTAGGTCTAAGGGGTTTAGGGTTTTGATGAGAATTCCTCTAACGTAGTGACATAGTGTTGGATATATATCATGTATTCTCCATCTTCACTTATCAAATCATGATTTTTATTGAAGGATAAAATATAGTAGTTTCACAAACTAAATTATCATTCAAAAATATAGTAGTTTCACAAACTAACTCTTCATTCAATACATATTTGAAATCATATTTTGGAACATTACCCTCATGTTGTGCTTCGAAATCAGATTGCAGAGTATTAGATGTCTGAGGGTAGGCTTGTATGGTCTATATGTTTGAAAATATTTATCTAGGATGGGAGGTGACTAAATCTTCATTGTGCATATTTGAATCTTGTGAATTAGAGACCTTTTCATTATCCAGATTGTCCCCTTCATGAATAGAGAGAAGATATGAAAACCAATCAAGAATTTATTGGTCTGAGGGTTTGTCACTTTCAAGAAATATATAATAATTTTACACGACCCTTTGAAAGAAATCATCCATGGGTTCATTTCTAATCCTACAGATTTCTTCAATCTCATTAAAGAGTTCTTCGTAATCATAATTTACATGAGTAGTGATAAAGATTTCCATAAATTGTTTCCAACTATGTATTGATTTCACTGGTAATGTCTTATACCAGGATTTAATCTGTCCTTCCAATATGAGGATAAATAATCAAAAAATTTCAGTATCCTAAACAATTTTAAGATTATATCATATGATGTTAAACTAATTAAGGTGCATGAATGCAAAGATATGCCCTTCACCATCAAATTTTGAGTTTGACAAGAGATTAATTGTCTTCGTTGAGATGCCACTCAAGGATCTTGGAAGACTCAAAGGGTGGTCCCATATAGAGATATGGAGAAGAGCCATGGGTTGACTAAAACAATTTATTGAAATGGCTCCACATGGACAGGCTTGTCATCTATCCCTCCTTCTAGCGCCTATTTTGTTGATGTAGTCTATGTGACCTAGATCCGGGCTCGACATCACACCATTTTGTTGACGTAGTCACACCATTTGGAATAAGGAACCCATCTCGATCCTAGCTCGACATCCCTTACTAATTTTGGGTTTATCGGTTGTGGTCCAGTCCACCGACAATGGTTTCTAAGCTAAAGAATGAAATGAAAATAATCAAAGATACATGCGTCTAGACAAATCTAAAATTAACCAGAAAGTAAACAACACCATAAACTTTTCTATCAATGTCACATGAAATAGTTCACACAAAGAAGAGACAAGAATATGAGTAAATAAATGCAAACCCAGAATAGTCTAACATTGAAACAATCATTTACGGTCCTATGTTCATAGATTTAGACAAATATTTCCTGGAGAATAGAAATAAGAATGCAAAAAACACACATAAGAATAGTCTATAATGTGAAATGCATTCTTACACAACCTCGATGCTAAGCAAAACATAATAGTCTATAATGTGAAATACATTCTTACACAACCTCGATCCTAAGCAAAACATAATAGTCTATAATGTGAAATACATTCTTACACAACCTCGATGCTAAGCAAAACATAGCAGAATAGTCCACAATAACTGCAACACAAGAATTAGAGTTCTCCAGAAAATAGCTTGGTCAAATAGGCTTGTTCTCATTAAAGTTTTAGGAATAGTACATGAAAGATCCAAGAGCCAAAAGTCTAAATTTTATTACAATCCCCCTATTTATTAAAATTCACCCTGATTATTATTGGCCTTCTTCCTTCCTAACTCTTTACCCTTTTTTTTTTGTAAACTTTTGTCCCTATACTCTATGGAATGATGTGGGAATACTAACAACAGAAATGTTCATAATTTAATATATCATACATCATGTACATTTACATTTCGATTTTGTCCTTTAGTGCTTGTGGAACATCATGGGTTTTAGCCCCATTTCACCTCATACAATGTGGTCAATAGTTTGCACACTATGGGTCACTTTTGTCTCTCCACTTGAGGCTTGTATCTCATGAGATTTGTGCTTCATCCTCTACCATTTGATCTTGTTTCTCGTTTGTTGATTACTGCTCATGTGTTGGTATTTTATTATTTGTTGTAGATCACATTTGCAGGGACATTGTTGTGTACCATCAGATCCTCCTTGTCTTGATGTATATCATTTGTGTCTCTATAGTCCACTCCTTTACACACTAAGTATTCAGATTCATGAGTATGATCTTCTTCTATTTTGGTACCCAGGTGCCATTCATCACAAAATAGAAGAGTTGTCAATATAAAACATCAAAATATAGTTTAAAAAATGTTCATTTAGACATATGGAATTCAAATGACAACTAAGTGAAAGGTTCAAATATACTTCCATGAGTTCAATTTCTGGTTCCTCTTATAACAAGTTCACGGACATCCTTGTTGAAATGTAGTGTTATCGAGTTCTTGAGTTTTTTTACAGTATGTCAATATTTAATATTGAAAAAAAGGGACAAATCATGAGGAATATCCTAAAACCTATAAATTGGAAGTTGTAGAGATCGACGATACATTTCCAATGGTGTAAGGATTGCATGAAACAAAACTCAAAATCAAAATTCATGGCAAAAATAAGATCGAGATTTATGTCTTGTCTGGTGCACTAGGTTGTGCTTCCCACCCATGTCTGAGGTAACATTCCCTGAGATTCTCGACATCCTTACCAACACATTCATTCTCTTCCATATTTCATCCTCTAGGTTGGAACCTGGACATACAATTTATCCATCCATGTTTTTGGGGAATATGGTCTTATTCACCATTTTCGTTTGAAAGCCAACATGTAAAAATGGAATCGAAACCAATTTAAGGGGTTTTCATGAATCAACGTTTGAATGTGATAAAGTGGCCAATGTATTGGGACTGAGATTGATTAGAAAAAATTATATTATGGCGACATTACGGGAAGGGGAGAGGATTCACATATTTTGAATATGAGTCGATACTTGGGGGAAGTTTGTGTGTCAAGGATTAAAACAAATCTTAGAATGTTGAGCATTCTCTAAAACGTAACCATAGAACATAATTTTAATCCTCTTTTCACATGATTTGAAGCATGGTTAAAGCATAGTGTATCGGTCGTTTAAAAATATTCGAACATTTGAATGTCTTCTGAGTATCGGTGTGTCGAGGTGAGGCATATCTTGAATGTTATGCACACTTCATGTATCAGGGTGAGATTCATATTTTTAGATGTTTAATACCCGACATACAAAATTGTGAGGGGTTTAAGATATCATGGGGTGACTGATACTTAAGATATTGTGAGGTGGTCGACACATAAAAGCTTGAAGTGTTTATATATGGTTAAGGAAACAATTTAGAATGTCTTGGAAGGGGTCGAATGGGTTTTGTCCCCCTCATCCACATCATATTTATTATTATTATTATTATATATTATATATATATTAAAAATTATTTTGAAATTTTTTTATTTTTTTTTAATATTTATTTTCAAATATTAATATAGCATTGTGTATTGGTGTGAGTTAAACATGTTGATTGGAATTTAATATTGTTAAAGAGGGGTTTTGACGCAACCTATCATAACTTCAAAGTTCCATCATTCACCCATAGGACATGTGATTAAGATGTTTTTTTTGTGATGTGGAGAGCATAGGGAGAGGTTCCTAGTGATAGAATTTGTCGCTTCATTCAAGCACTCAACAGTTTCATGGTTAATGAGGTTTGCTTGACGAGAAATATTTGATGATTGTTTTGGCACTTCTAGACCTCATATTTTGATTTCGTCAGTGGCGTTGGATTCGTAATTCCGCAAAACATATAGTTGTCCTATTTTGTAGGTGAAAATTTCACTTTGACCAGTAACCCAAATTATGAGAAAAGGTATTTTTTAATAAAAGTTTGGGCCACGTTTTTTCTACTGCTTCATCTGAATCAGTTCTATCAATTCCTACGACATCTATAGGCTCTCAATATATCCATCAAACTGAGCTCATCCATCAATCGCTGAGACATATTATCTCATGAAAATAGCCAACTAACATTTGGGGCACCTGATACTAAGTATGTGACATGAGTACCAATTCTTTTCTGAGATGCATTTCAGAGTCAATATGTGTCCTGTAGACATTGCAATCAACCACATAATAATAAATGACACTTTCATGATCAAGGTTAGTCATAGCATCAAGAGGAGAAAACATACATGTGGATATGATAAGTGTAATAAAAATTGCTTGCGACACAGACTAACTTGATAAGACTATTTCCACACTCAATCTTGACTGCAACATGACATAACTCAAATTCAATGAGCAATCAGACATCATTCATCTAGTCAAACATGAAATGTTTAACCATTTAAAATTAAGAGAACCTGGCTAATGACCATAGCAATCAAAGGATCTGAGTTTGAAAATTTTAGGAGGGGCCCTAAGCCCATTGGCTTGGGGAAGGTTTTGAGGCCTCGACACCATCCAAAGGGCCTTTAAAAAAATATCCCCTTTGAGTTAGCAAGAAAAGTTGACTTAATAGACATTGAGGTCATAGATGCACCTTTAGACTAAAATTTCCTCCTTGGATGTGGTTATATGTACACTATGAAAGTGATCATTTCATCATTGTTTCACAATATGTTGTTCCCTCAAAATGAGAAGTTCATCACCGTAGATTAACTCATCTATTATGAACCTTGACCATTGTCTAAGCTAGACAACATCCTCCCCCCCATAACGGAAAGCTAGTATCCTCTATCATATGTTGAGATAGGCCCTCGGTTATTCAAATATTATGCATTACTTGTGGCATATCACAACGAACCACCTTAGGTTCATCCAATTGATTCAACCCAAGTATGCACACTTATGTAAATTAAGGTAGTACCATCTACCACTCAATATATTTAAAGCTCATCATCTACATTTGGAAAAACATCTTCCACTAATGAGCCATCTAATCCCATCACTCACATCCCTTTCTTCTTTCCACCATCAAGAATTGTGGGACATCCAATGATGTCCACACTTAGCCTACCAAGACTCACCTTGGGAATACTTGTGTGGTACTTATCATCCCCAACACTCACATCAGCACCAAAATTATCATCTCACATAGTTTTACACCGTATAGAACTAACTATCACCCTAACCAAGACAATAACCAACAAGCTAATTGGGGGAAAGAACAAGAAATCAGGGGGCAATGACCAAACCATCACTTGTGTCCCTCCACCCTATGCTCTCTATGATTCCCAAGTCCATGCCATTAATCTATGCCCAATGCTACCAAAATTAATGAAACTTCTTCACCCACCTAATGTTACACATCAAAATTCCTCACTTCAATAATATCACATTCTCATTGTCGTAAGTGTCTCAAGTGCCACACTTTTGTCACAAGTGTCATAAATCTCTTATTGTCATTATGCATATGTCACATTGCGAATGACACCATGGAATTACTTGATACATCCTCTAGAACATGTTGGAAGGAGAAACCGCATCATTTGACAAACTAAACAAAGTATTTTTCCTTGAGAATTGGTCATCTTGATGAATTTTTGGAAAATCAATGCTCCCCTACTCATATGCAGGGAGTGCTAGTGCTCTTTGTCCATCTAGCAGGGAGCGTTACAGCGCTCTATTGCCCGTTTTGAAGGAGTGTCGATTGGTTGAGAAAATCATGGGAAGAAATCCCCATTTTCTCTAAGGACAGCTAGAGGTGATTCAAGTTGGTTTGGCTCGAATCTAAGCTTTAGGTTGCATCTAAGGGGGATGCCACAACTGATGGATTCATATCCTCAACTTATACCAAATATAACCAAGGTGGTTGAGCCTATCAAAGCCTATAAAGGGAGGCATTCTCATGGTGAACAAGGAAAAAATAATCAGTAACAGTATTGACATTATGATCGTGGACCTTTCGAGCTAGGGGTTGGACAAGGAGGACTTGGAGAGGTTGTTGCAACTGCATCTACATATTGTAAGTCTCTTTTTAATGTTCTCATTAATATATGCTTGGCCTATTTCCTTTAATTTTTTGTATTATTGCATATGCTTGTCTATTATGGATGAATTTGGTTTAAACTAATCGTGGTAGAGTAGGAAGTCCTTGTTTTCTTTGTCGTCAATTACATTGTAGAATCATGACATGCTAAGGAGCTTAGAGATCAAGTTCAAATTGGATTAAGCGAGGAAAAGCTTCAAAACAAGGCACATCATACCTTCTCCCTCTCTTACTTTTGATTAGTTTAACTATATTTAAAGGGATGTTAGTGTCCATTTGCATTTTTTTGTCTTGGTAGTAGGGGTATTGAATCCAAGGGGATATTCACCTATCAGCAGGGGGATTTTCCTATAACAGAAATTGGCGACTCCACTAGGAAGCGAAGCTTTCAGTTTTGGTTTCTTTCCTTGGGTTGTATTTTCCTTTTTCCCATTTTCAGATCTCGTTTGCTAGTTTTATCCATCCATACATCTGTTGTCTTGGCTAAAAGTTGTCTTACTGAGTCTTTTGATCGAACTTCCTGAGTTTTTAATTTTCTGGGCTTTTCCAAAGGTTTTCTTAGAACCCACGCCCTATCCAGTTATAGTCAGAGCAATTATTGCCTAATTGGTGCTCCCCCAGAGTGTGTTAGGGATATTTGTAGCGCTCTGGTGTTGTTATAACCAGAGCACCTATTTTTCCTTGCCTTGAAAAATTGTTGATTGTCTTTTTCCTGGGTGTAGTTCTTTGGTATTTCCCTCTAACTCATATCTTTTTCTATCTGTTTATGTCTTATGTTGGGTTTACAACTTGCTTCTTTTAAAAAAATTTAAATCTTTCATTGGATTTTGTGTTGTATTTCCTTGTCACGAAATCAACCTTTTTTCTTCAAAACTTGGGTTCATTTTGATGTCTTTTCATTCATCTGATCGATTAAATATTTTTATAAGGAAACTCATTGATCTCTTTACTATTTTAATTGATCTCTAGCCTTTATTCATTTCCGGAATATTTCTCAAGTGTGTTTTGTTGTTTTTGGTGTTTTTCTTTGAATCATTAATTTGTTTTTTTTATCTCTTATTGACTGTTGAGAGTGCCTTTTGTTTGTGTGATTTTGCTTCAGATTTTTTCAAATCCATAATAGTGAAATCTGTTTTTATTATTGAAACAATAAGCATTAAATGAATCATTCAATTCACATTGATAATCAAACAAAAGGATATTTTTTCATTGGTTTTTGGATACCGGAAAATATTTCTTTACATTTTAGCACTTATTTGGATTCTTGTTGAAAACAAATTGCATGAATTTTTTGCATTCTTGTGTTTGATAGTGAAAGAAACAAACTCTTCTCCTTCCTATAAATAGAAGTTCATAGAAAGAAAAAAAAATTATCATTCTTTCATTCTTTTACTTCTTTGGGATTCGAGTCATAACATCATTAGTTTCACTCTCATTTACCTTTGTGTCAAGAACAACCACTAAAATCAACGCTAATTAAAAAACAATATAGAAACTTTTTTCTTTTTAATCTCTTTACACCAACAATAGACTAGGACTATCACTTTGGAATAGGTTGTGATAATAACTCTCCAAAGCATTCAAGACAAACTCAGAATCTTGCGATAGGGACAATAAATCCAATTTTCATATAAGCATAGATGGGATACCCCTCTCACATAGGGGTTACGCACGAGGTCACATTTGAGAGAGAAACAAAGATTATCCCTTCGAGACTTAACCATTCGTAGTAGTCAGATCATATATTTGAGGTTCTTCTTGAGGTTCAACTATCTTCATTTGGTCTCGAAGCTTTGTTAATTCTGAATCTATTCAGGGTCCTCTAGAGTTTTATCGGTCCACTTGTCCTCATTTCTCTTGAAGGATTTTAGACTTGATATCCTGCCCATACGTTCAGACTCGAATTTTGAATGTACTCACCTAAAGGCTGAGTTTGAGTTGGTGTCCTTAGTAGCCATAATAGTTATGGCATGTACATGAGGTGACAGTGAAGGGAAGTCTTCACTGTACCTATAATAGACGTCAGTCAAACTCACTCGGGCTCCTTGGAGGGTAACCCACGGGTAAAACTGTGAGGAAGCTTGCACCAAGGTGTAATTCCATTAAGTAGGTCTCCAACGTAACTAATCCACCCACTTATATCCTATCCCCTTCTCAGTTTGATCACGCAATGTTGGATTCCATCACCAACTAGTACGTTCATTGAGAGAAGGCATTGTTTCCTTGTTGGTTTTTCTATATTTTTAGCGAGTGTTTTTTATTTACTTAATTGTCTTTAAAATTTGAGACTGTAGATGATAAAGGTATTTTTAGATCATGTAGGATGCAAGGGTTTCCTCCAAAAGGCTACGAACCCTTACCTCCTAACTCACCCGACGACACTTATCGTGAAGAGGTTGAGACCCATTCAAACACTAGGAGTGTTGCTTATCCTTTGTTAATGAATCCTAAGAGAGATCTGGTTACGGTTGAGGAAGGCACCCTTCCTATTAACCCAGATTTACAAGTTCCTATTGAGCCACTCCTTCTCTATTTGGACTCTTCCGGTAACGTTATAGCAGAGGATTACCCTCGGTTGTCATCCAGTCAATACAGTGAGACCAATATGGAATCTAGACAATCAGATTTTAATGACAAGTACATGACTCATGTTTTTCTTTTTGACATAGTCAATCCGCAATAGAATCTTGTTTGTTCTATATGGAGAACTCCATCGAGATGTGACCTTTTCAAAAAAATCAATTTTAATCGGCCACCTTTTGACCCTCTTACCTCTGCTAGTATCAAGGCAGGACTGTCCGATCAGACTATTGACCATCCCATCGAACAAGAAGAAAATCTTGGTGCCATGTCAATACAAGCTCAAAATAATACCGACATCATATTGCCTAGTCATATACTAGTTACCTTGACAGTTACTCTTACTACACCACATCTTCAACCTACAGCTCCTTATATTCCACATAGAATGTAGAACCCTAGTATATGCATCATAGAATGTAGAACCCTACCACACACACACTCAAATATGGTACAAGTCCCAACTAGGGGGAAACCATCATTTAGCGGACCCATCCCCCTTGGGGGACAACCCCCCTTACACATACCCACTGGGGTGAAACCCCCTTTTGTTGGTCAAACCCCAGTTGATTTCCAATCAATGGTAGAGAGCCAACCTTCTTTCACTGGAAACCCTCCAAAATCCTGGGGACCACCCCAAGGACGTATGTTTCATCAACCATATCAAGGAGGGTCATCATACCCCAACCCACAAGGAGGAATGCCGAATTCTAATCCTTCTAGATTACATTCTGTACAACCTTTCATGGGGGTCATGAATCCCACTTGGGGTGCTCAAGGACAAAAATCTTATCCTCCCCAAGGGCCAATTGTTTACCCCCCTCAAGGGAAAATTGTTTATCCACCTCAGTCTAATCAAATGACATGTCCTCCCACGGGCTATATTGTTTATCCTCCCCGGGGCCAAACAGGTTTCTCTTCTCCTTTCATGATCATTCCTCAACAGATGAATCCTACCTATGCTAGTCAACAACCACAATACATGGGAGGGCCTACTAGCTACAACTATCCATCTCAACTAGTTTACGGTCCTACTGGTGTCCCCATGCCGCACTAGTATCATCCTCAAGTCAATCAAAAACTACCATTCTTAGCCACGCTAGATCTACCAGATCTATCACAATTGACAAATTATCTCATATTACACTTTCCTTCCTGGCCAACAATTCATGTTAAATTACCTTCTGACATCCCAAAATTTGATGGTAAACCTGGCGAAGACCCTAACAACCACGTTATGACGTTTCATCTATGGTGTTCATCAAACTCATGTATGGATGATTCTATCTGGTTACTTATTTTCCAGCGCACACTTACGGGTTCAACAGCCAAATGGTACATTGAACTCCAACGTGGTACCTTTCAAACTCTCTTGCCGTGTATTTTCTCACGCATTTTCAATTACCCATATGTTACGAGACTAGTACAGAACTCTTTACCTCCCTTCGTCAAACTAACTCATTACATGTCTCTGATCACATTCATGAGTGGTGACGCCGATGAAGGTTGATCAAAGAAACCATTCCTAACCAATTGTTGGTTGAATGGTTCACTAAATATCTTTTACCTCCAATTGCTCATGACGTAGCCATGGGTTGTTTTGTCACCGAGGAGGAAGCCATTGCTCGAGCCCAGTACCTAGACTTGGTTTATTCCCAATCCGGTACTTTGTATGAATTGATACCTAATGCTCCCCGCACATCAACTGATCCATAAAAA
>SNQJ01S0068025.1:61854-74941 GCA_010110895.2 Picea sitchensis
CTCACCATATTTCTTTCCAGATCGATGTTGTTGTCCACAATCAACATATTCATTGCACATTCTTGGATGAGGAAGCCTCCACATGTGTCATGTCATTAGCTTGTTGGAAAGGGTTGAAATCTCATGGTCTTAATCAATCCCCTACTATGTTATGAGCATTCGATGGGCGAGGCTTTCATCCTCACGGGCTCTTGCATTCCTTACTTGTTCAATTGGGAGGCAAGACTGTCTTCGTAGATGTTGAGGTAGTCGATGATCCCCTCAACTAAAACTTATTATTAGGAATAATTTGGTTTTATGCCATGACTGTTGTCGCTTCATTGGTGTTTTGATGTATACAATTCCCCTATCAAGGTAAAATTCTGACTATCGATCAGTTAGATTACTGCACCCCCGAAACTCACACTTCCATAGCCAACAACATTCCTTTTTGGGGAGATTCCAAGATCACTTATGAAAGTGTAGGAGTAGGCCTTTTAAAATACTCTTCGCTTATGGGTACGTTTCCTACACCGCTTCCTCCCACTTCACAACATATTTCCACGATCAATATGATCTTGATTATGGCATATCAATCCTACGAATCATCTGATCTCTGGATTGTGCCTAGTCCTTTGGAATTTGATGCACTAGGTGACACTATGCCACTTAGTCCTACAGAGGCTATGTATGATGTCGTCCATTCTGTCTCTCCCTTACTGGATGACCAACATCTAATGGTGTCTACCGCTTACTCGTTTCCATCTTGGTTGGATTCCTTATCCTCTATTTCCGATTACATCCTCTATATTTTTCCATCATATGAATCCATTATGGAAATGCTTAGTATCAAAGAGGCACCTTGGGATGATAATCACCATCGTTCATTTTGTCTTCCTAGTTTGGGTGAAATTGAGAAGGATATACACTCTATCTTTCCTGACGGTGTTGTCAATTCTCCCCGATCTCCAATCCTCACCCAGGACACCATATTCAAGGGGAATTTGGGAAACATCTCTTCTATTATTGCTATCGACATCTCGATCAAACAAGGTATTATGGAAAATGTTCATCTTGGTGTCAATTGTTCACCTAAGGAAGTGGAAGATTATATCATTTTGTTCAAAGAATTTTGCAACATCTTCGCTTGGAGTTACGAAGAAATGCCAGGGATCAATCCATCGATCATTGTGCATGACATAAAGACTTACCCAGGTGTTAAACTTGTATGACAAAAACTTCATCCGATTCATCCTAAGAAAATCGCTGCCATAAAGGAAAATCTTGAAAAACTATTGAAGTCTAGTTTTATTTATCCTGTCCCCTTGACCGAATGGATTTCTAACATTTTTTCGATCACTAAGAAACAAGGGATCATTTGTGTTTTCATTGATTATAGGGATCTTAATAAGGATTGTCCCAAAGAAAATTACCCTACACCTTTCATTGATCAAATTATCGATAATTGCATCGACAACGTTATTTTTTCTTTCATGGATGGTTTTTTGGGATACAACCAGATTGACATTCTATTGGCTGATCAACATAAAAAAGCCTTCATCTGCCCTTGGGGGACGTTCGCTTATCAGAAACTACCTTTTGGTCATAAAAACATTAGGTCTACCTTCCAGCGGCCCATGTCGTATGATTTTCATGACATCAAACATATTGTGTAACCCTACTTCAATGACTTACCCACTCATTTTTCTCATCGACGAGACCATATTGGTCACCTACGGGCCATTTTTCTTCGATGTCAGTTTTACCACATCCATTTGAACCCTCATAAATGTATCTTCATTTTCAAATCAGGCCGACTCCTTGGATTCGTCGTCTCCAAAGATGGGATTAGAGTGGATCCCTTAAAAGCTAAAGCTATTCTCTCTTTACCCCCTCCCAACAATCTAAACCAACTACAAAGTTTGCAAGGGAAGGAAAACTTTCTTCGTCGTTTCGTTTATAATTACATCGAACTTACTAAAGGATTTATGAGGTTGTTGTAGAAAGACACTCCTTTCATATGGGATGACACTGCTCAACACTCTTTCGATGCCCTTAAGCATGCCTTAACACACACGCCTCTCTTGCACCCACCAGATTATGCAAGAGACTACATCATTTATTTGCCTGTCTCTACTGCCACTATTGCTATGGTTTTAGTTCAAGAGGATAATAACGGTGACAAACATGTGATCTATTATCTGAGTAAGAGTCTATCCGGTCCTGAGCTCCGATATTCGCATGTTGAAAAATTGGCTCTAGCTGTAGTTATTTTTGTCCAAAGGTTTTTCCATTACATCATATTATGCACTACCACAGTCATCGCAGACTTGAACCCCATGTACCATATCTTAACTTGTCAAGTCCTTGGGGTAAAATATTCCAAATGGATCATTATTCTCCAAGAATTCGATCTTGAGTTTGCAAAATCAAAAGCTAAAAAGTCTCTAGTCTTTGCAGAATTGATATGCGATCTTCCTTATACTGATGAGGATATTAAGCCCAGTGATTCTCTTCCTGACGAATCCTTGTTCCTCATTAGTACGTCTAACCCTTGGTATGGAGATATTCTTCTCTATCTCCAAACCCAATGTTTTCAGCCCGACATCTCACGCGACGAACGTTGTTGTATTCGACACCATTCTAAACTCTACCTCATCATCAACGACACTTTGTACTGGTGTGGCATTAATATTTTCCTACAACGTTGTTTAACCCACGATGAGGTTGAATGAGTTTTAAATGACTGTCACCTTGGATCTTATGGAAGTCATCTTTCCAGGATGGCTACTGCCCAGAAAATATTACGTGTGGGTTATTTTTAGCCTTTTATATTAAAATATTGTATCGAGGTCGTCAAACAATTCCCACCCTGTCAACTCTTTCATAAAAAAGTATGTACCCACCCTGCTCCGTTGCATCCCATTTTTTCTGTCGGCCCCTTCACAAAATGGGGCATCAATTTTATGCAATGCAATCCCACCTCAGTCGATGGGCACGGTTATATTATCGTTTTCATCGATTACTTTACTAAATGGGATGAGGCAATTCCTACATTTATTAAATATGGTCGTACTGCAACACTCTTTGTTTTTAACCACATCATAACTTGATTCGGTGTCCCACAAGCTATTGTGACCAATCATGGCTCACACTTCCAAAACCATATGATGAGTGAGTTGCATGTCAAGTTGGGTTTACACCATGAAAACTCATTGCCTTACTATCCTCAAGAAAACGAACAAGTTGAAGCCATCAAAAAATTCTAAATACCATGCTCCAACGCATGGTGGGAACAAACAAAACCTCTTGGCACTTGCAACTTTTCTTTTCACTATGGGCCTATCACACTTCGGTAAACTGTAATTGGATTCACACCATTCTAGTTTCTCTCTGGTATAGAAGTGGTGTTACCAATCGAATGTGAGATCCATTCGTTGAAACTTACTATGGAACTCCTACCTCACACTTATGTTGAAGAAGAACGATTCATGTATTTAACCAAGTTGGATGAAACACGTCGCGATGCTACTCTCATTAACGAGATGTATCAAAAATGAATGAAAAGTCAATATGAAAAAACCGTTCAACCTCGTGCTTTTGCATAAGGATATTTGGTCCTAGTTTATGGCCAATCTCACGATAAGCTGGGGACAGGAAAGTTATAACCTTTGTGGCATGGGCCTTATATCATAAAACATGTGTTGCATAGAGGCTCCTACAAGTTAGTCGACTATGATGGAATATCTCTTGGTGATCCTTGAAATGGGATTTACTCAAGAATTACTATGCATAGAATATCTTTCATGTGTTCTTTGTACTTTATTGTACCATATACTTTTGACTTGGTGTGTTTTTTATTTTTGTGTGCACGAGTTTTGTTTCAATTGCTTACACTTTGTCTTGTAATGGCATGTGCAGATGACATCTCCCTTTCCCATCTTTTTCAGGTTTGTGGATGACGCCAGTTGATACACTCAGAACATTGCTTCTGCAGCTTGGATCATCTACCACTCTGGCGAGATGGTGAGTTCAGGAGGCACCTACCTCGGATATGTGACAAATAAAATGGCAGAATATCACATTGTCATCGGACTCTTAACCGAAGCCTCCTCTCTGGGTATAACTCATTTGATTATTAACCTAGGCTCCCAACCCGTGGCATGTCAGCTTAATCGGGAGTATGTCGTCTCCAACCCAGTCTTACTATGTCTCCACATAATGTTTCTCTGTCTCTAAATATCATTTGATTTTATCCAATACAGACACATACTGATAGAACTCAATACCACTTTGGATTCGTTAGCAAATTACATGTTGGATCGGTATCTTTCACATACATAAAACATTTTTGAAAAACATAAAACATATGAACACAAAAAACATCACATAAGATACAATGTAGCATCGATAGGCACTGCAAAAATCATATATGTGTGTGTGTGTGTGTGATAGAAAAAGTTTGTTTAAAAATATATCATCAAAATGTACATAACGGGGAAAAAATCTTGGGTCGAATGCCCATAAAATCATCATAAAAGACTACAAAATCAACTGAGGACCCTAATCATCCTCATGTATCATGTTGTGCTCTGTATAACACACTACTTCTCATGCCACCTGATGAAGAAAATGGTTGAGACTCTTGGGAACCCCAACTATATGTCACTGCAAATGGAGAGGCACATCCCGCTTCCTGAGGGGTGGGACACCCATGGTCAAACCTCAAAGGTTCCTCTCTACCTCTCGAAGTCCTCCCACCACAACATTGTGCTCAAATGATACCTATGCATCTCCATGATGCCCTAGTGTCAGCATCTCCACCGGACGTGATGTGCCTCTGTCTGCATGATGAACCAAAATAATTTAGATTCCTCATTGTACAAATAAGAAAAATATAAAATATAAAAACAAAAATATGTGGCAAGGTTTAGTTTCCTACATGATGCATCACATTGGATTCCCTCGAGAAGTACCATGTCTGTGCTACCTCGGAAGTCCACCCCAACATAAGGTAAGTCCTCGATAACCACTATTTATCTCCTCCACCGTGTGAATAAGTCAGTAGTGAATCTGAATGTTGAAGGCTCGTTCTCGAACCTAGGGGATAGGTTGGTCCACCTCTCCATCCAAGGATCGGTGACGGGACATGTTATCAATGCAACATATGGTTGCATCTGAGGAATTTTTTATAAGAAGAACAAAACTAGGAAAGAACCATACCCGAATTGCTTTTGTCTACCCATCCTGCACTTGGATATTTGTTCCTTGACATTTCTAAGGAACCCTGCACTCCAGTTGAACAACCTAGGCTCTAAACATTGTAGGGAATACGAGATTTGTGACTTAGAGGCCAAGTGAGCACTAATACTACCCGCCAATTTGGTGATGGTGAATAGAATCGATTGAAGTGCCAAGTCTCTTACATATTTTATCATGATTCGACCACCTACCAACCACGATCCAGGTATACAACACTCAGCAACATACGCCTCAGTTGGCTGAGGAGTTTCTCATTGTTCAGACAAGAGAATGGGTTCCTCTCTCCTCGAGATCCCAGTTAGGAAATAGACATAATATAGCTCGATCTCAAGCATGTGCGGTCTGATGTGAAACTCTTTCTCATCATCATCCCATAGGTCGATAAAATACTCAAGCAGTAGTACTTCCTTTCCCATGTTTTGGAGCTTGAAGTACTTGAGTAACCCACAGTTTCGCAAAGCTTCCCTCATTTGAGGGTTTTGAAGACCGGTAATATAATCAAACTCATGTGTGCACTCTTTCCACTCTATCATGGCTAAACAACCGATGAAAACTGCAAATGCAACATTTAATCATTTTTCAAATTTTTATGGAAGAAAATTGTTTCAATTTATCCCAAAAGACAAAAGAATTTTGAGTTCTTCGCCTAGCGCTCCCTCAAAACTACCTACAGATCGCTAGTTCTCCCTAAGAATGTGCACCATTGTGTTGAAATCTCATTCAACGCTCCCCTAAGTGATTTGGGGGAGTGTTGATCTGGTTCGGTGCTCTAGGGATTCCTAAGGAGCCCAGAACACTCAAAACAGAAGCTAAAACACAAAAAAAAAACATAAAAAATGATGAGAAGGGAAAGATGACCAACCTAGTCCGGACGAATCTTGAAACAGTCACTCACAGCTCCCACAGTTGCCACTCGAAAAACACTTCCCAAAGGTGGAAAATTCCAAATATAGAGATTGGTAAGAAATCAAATGGTAAATGAACTTTTTTTACCTATTTCACTATTTGATAGGTTCATTTTTTTTTATGTTTCTCCTTATTATAAAGTCTTTTTTGGGTTTTTAATATTTTTTCAAGAAGTTACTAATTCTTTGGGCCTAGAACTGTCTATATCTACATAATTTCAAGCATCATCTTTCGGCAACCTTGTAACACTGACGAGCATAAACTTTTTTCTTTCTCGGGCTCGCAAAAACATGAGAATGTAACCGAGTAGACTTTTATCATTTTTTCGGACTCCTAAAGGTTATACGAAAAAGGAAACCCCCGGAGTCATATTTAAGCTCTTTTCAGACTCTCTAAATATGAAAATATTATCGAGTGATCTTGCTTCCTTTCATGCTCGTTAAAAGGTCTCGAAAGGGCGTCCTTCGAGTAACGACTTATATCTTTTTCGGACCTCGGGCACTAAAATTACGAAAAAAGACAACTCTGGAGTCCCCTTTAAGTTATTTTCAAATTCTCTAAACATGAAAAACCACAGAGTTTTCCTTCTCTGGACTCGGTAAAATACACATTGAAGGTCCCATATGGGAACGAACCCTTACTTCTTCTAGTTCGTTAAACAAAGGAAGAGGGACTTACCGAAGGTGAGTTACATCGAGCATGAGAGTTATATCTAGCATGTGTTATCCTCCTCGAGCTCGTTAAAATAAAAAGAGGTACTCATCTATCTGGATGGGGGAAAAAATTGAAGGAGGCAGGTCAAGTTTTTGAGAATTTTTACAAATAAATCTTACAGTTGCCCTTGAACATGACACGTGTTTCAACCTTCATCCTAAACACTTGGATAATCCGCTAAACCTCTGCACTGAACCAATACTATGAGTCTTTAAACTCCTTCAATTCATCCGAAGAATGTCATAGCACCTGCTACATTATGATTTGGTACACTCTGCATTTATGTTTCCAAGTTTCATGTCCTGCCCCAATGTTCAAGGGAAGTATCTACCTCGATATTCAACCATCTAAAAAATTACCAGTTTCCATACCCATGTCAGTCCATCGCTATATCTCATCAATTCTTATGTCAATTTCGTGTCGATTATGGGGGATACATCAAGGCCCTCCTTCGAGGAGTCTTTTCTTTTTGACTTCAACACATCATCAGGGAATTAGACATAGAGACCAACCGGTACCTTGGGACTTGCATGCCTCAATGGCAGGCCTCCTCACTTCTAACAGTTGGCTTACATCATTGACCTCTGATCAGATGATTCCGTGAATGTTCAACTTCATCTCATTTATTCACATTCCTTGGATTGTACTAGGGTACCTTGGGAGTCGTTGACATCACTGGTGATTTCCCTCGCACGTGTTAATGGTTTACCTCAAAGACAGGTAATCAAGTGGTTTCTACCATGTTCGACATCAAAAAATCTATTCACATGGATACATTCGTACCACGTTAGGATTGGGACAAATACCCTGGGATGAGCATTCACTTTTTTATCTGCTTTGCCCAGGCTGCGAAGGAAATCACTTGAGAATTGATATATGTAATGTCACGTAGATCCACTTTGTATTGATCTGTGGCTATGTTTTATCATCTCGTAGCTCCACTGTGTATTTGTTGTGGCTATGATCAGTTCATATCATGGAGGTATGGATCCACATTATATCTTTGGTCACCATACCCTTATTCAATATCATCATGGATATGCAGTGTATTTATTGGTGGCCATACCTTAAGTCATTTATTACCCAAGCATAGGTATACCTACCTTGGGATAGGAACAAATGGTAACATTTGTTTGATGGTTGTTTGCAGCTTCTACTAGGTTCTCCAACTCTATACCCTTGCTTCAAAAAAATATACAAAGTGTTTCGGTCATCAATTTTCATCTTCTGACTTCACACTTTGGGGGGGAATCTATTACATGTCAAAATTCCTCACTTCGATAATGTCACAGTCTCATTGTCATAAGTGTCATAAGTGTCACAAGTGTCGTAAATGTCATATTTTTGTTCTGCATATGTCGTACTGCGAACGACAGCATGGAAACACTTGATACATCCTCTAGAACATGTTGGAAGGAGAAACCATATCATTTTATAGACTAAACAAAGTATTTTTCCTTGAGAATTGGTCATCTTGATGATTTTTTGGAAAATCAACGCTCCCATGCTCATATGCAGGGAGCGCTAGCGCTCTCTGTCCATATAGCAGGGAGCATTGCAGTGCTCTGTTGCCCATTTTGAAGGAGTGTTGATTGGTTGAGAAAATCATGGGAAGAAATCCCCATTTTCTCTAAGGATAGCTAGAGGTGATTCGAGTTGATTTGGCTCGAATATAAGCTTTAGGTTGCATCTAAGGGAGATGCCACCACTGATGGAGTCATATCCTCAACTTATCCCAAATATAACCAAGGTGGTTGAGCCTCTCAAATCCTATAAAGGGAGGCATTCTCATGGTCAACAAGGAAAAAATAATCAGCAAAAGTATTGTCATTTTGATCATGGACCTTTTGAGAAAGGGCTTGGATGAGGAGGACTTGGGGAGGTTGTTTCAAATGAATCTACAGATTGTAAGTGTATTTTTAATTTTCTCATTAATATATGCTTGACCTGTTTCCTTAAAGTTTGTGTATTATTGCATATTCTTTTCTATTATGGATGAATTTGGTTTAAACTAATCTTGGTAGAGTAGGAATTCTTTGTTTTCTTTATTGTCCATTGCATTGTAGGAATCGTGTCGTGCTAAGGAGCTTAGAGATCAAGTTCAGATTGGATTAAGTGAGGACAATCTTCAAAACAAGGTACATGATACCTTCTCCCTCTCTTTATTTTTATTAGTTTAATTGTATTTAAAGGGATGTTAGTGTACATTTGCATTTTTTTGTCTTGGTAGTAGGGGTCTAGAATCCAAGGGGATATTCACATGTCCGCAAGGAGATTTTCATATAACACCTAAAAACCACCTTTATTTCTCAACCCCATAGTTGATGGTATTTCCCCAACCCCCTCGAAGGAACCTACCACCACATGCAACAATAATTTGTGTATAAACCATCCATTTTCCATATGTTTTGCATATGGACATTACACTCACCATTGTCTATATCTACCCCAATTTCAGACTACATTAACCACAGTTCGTTAGGAAATTGTTACGGCTCCACCACCTACAAACACACAATATATACTTACACTACCAGTGGTAGGTAAACCTATATCCACCCCCATTTATTATATATCCATGTTATTTGTATCACACAACACTCATCCTTGCAATATTTGAGGGAAATTTGACCATTTTATCTTCCAATGCCTACAAATCGTCGATTGTTGAATATGCCATCTATCCTAGCTCAAGCAACTTCATGCTTCTCCCCTAAATGCAATAAAAATGAGCATTTTTCCACCCACCCCTATCACCCCTTGAGCACTTCATAAGGGTTCATTACCACCTCCTACCCTGACTAATTCACAAAAGCATCCTCTATAGGAGATCCTTCCCGCAATAGGATCCCATGAAACTGGTGAGTTCACTACCATATATCAAGTCTCCACATCAGTAGGGCCTATATCCCTCAACATCCATTCATTTCCCTCGGGTATAGACACCTACCCACTACACTTGGACATGTCAGCAAGTGAACCATGGCTATAGTCTCACTTTGTTTACATTGTCTCAACATAAGTAGGCCCCCAGGCACTTAGTGGTGTGTGCCATATTTTCAACATGTATAATACCTAAAATCCACTCACACAAGTCCATACCTCTTAGGATAATCTCACCTCTCCTCTCTAATCCTTCCATTCATATGAGGACATTTTAGAGGTGATGACGACACCTGATTACCCATGGGATGAAATTCATCATCTATCTTTCTTNCATAAGGGTTCATTACCACCTCCTACCCTGACTAATTCACAAAAGCATCCTCTATAGGAGATCCTTCCCGCAATAGGATCCCATGAAACTGGTGAGTTCACTACCATATATCAAGTCTCCACATCAGTAGGGCCTATATCCCTCAACATCCATTCATTTCCCTCGGGTATAGACACCTACCCACTACACTTGGACATGTCAGCAAGTGAACCATGGCTATAGTCTCACTTTGTTTACATTGTCTCAACATAAGTAGGCCCCCAGGCACTTAGTGGTGTGTGCCATATTTTCAACATGTATAATACCTAAAATCCACTCACACAAGTCCATACCTCTTAGGATAATCTCACCTCTCCTCTCTAATCCTTCCATTCATATGAGGACATTTTAGAGGTGATGACGACACCTGATTACCCATGGGATGAAATTCATCATCTATCTTTCTTTCTCCACCAAGAAGCACTCCAACTTGTCCCCTCACTAGGCATGTGCACACTGGAAGACAAATTTTTCATGCCCCATGGACATATCAATTGGTTCAAACACCCAATCATTTCCTCAGTTTCTTTCAAACAGGGTTATATGGCCATAATTTATGCCACTATCCAAGTGGATATCTCAGTGATGCTAGGTGTAAAGGAATACATCCTCCTCGAAGCAGCTTATTCCCCTAAAGAGGTGGTCTCATACAAATCTCTCTCCCAAGAGTTTCATGACATTTTCACTTAGTCATTTACTAAAAGACCTAAACTTGATCTAGATATTTTCAAACATCATATTGACACATGGTTGTATGCATCCCCTATCCGACAAAATCAAATTCCCCTTCACCCCTCTAAATCCATGGTCATCAAAGCTAAGATAAAAAAACTCCACAAATCCAGTTTCATTTATCCAATCACATACACATCATGGGTGTCTAACGTCGTCCCTATAAAAAAAAGTAGGTATCTACCTGTGTTTGTACTAATTTTTACAATTTAAACCAAGCTTGTCCCAAAGTAAACTTCCCCACCCCATTCATTGGCCAAGTCATCAATGAATGTGTTGGGTATGAGGTACTCTCTTTTATGGATGGATTCATCGACTACAATTAGATTCAAATCTACCATGTCAATTAGTATAAAATTGTGTTTACCACACCTTAAGACACATTTTCCTATTGAGTTGTGCCCTTCGGTCTCAAAAATAACAAAGCCACTTTCTAGCGCTCCATGACCTACATATTTCACGACCTCCCTCATATTACTTTTTCTTATCTTGATGACCTCACTACTTAGTCAAAAAAGTGGTCACAACACCTAGAAGACTTCTTCATTGTTTTCCAACGATACCGAAAATACAATATTCACTTGAACACACTCAAATGTGTCTTATACATCATTGTTATATGACTATTATGTTTCATCATCTCCCATAAAGGAATCAAAGTAGACCCATTGAATTTTTTGTAATCCTTAGACAAAACCCCATGTTAAGCATAAAGTGTTGGTTGTGGAGCCTGATTATCTTCCCCATTAAGTCTTTTTTTCAGCCGTGTTTATACCCCATGAAGACTTTACACCCTGGAATACTATACACCCCTCCACGCGGAGGAGTGCAGGGGAGGCTTGCCCCTCCTGCGGGGTCCGGGGAGCATATCCCCCTGGACGGGGCGTCTGGGGGCAAGCAAGCCCCCGACGGGAGTTCATGGGTGAAGCCCCCGAAGAAAAAATTACTTTGTAAATGTATATTGTAATTTCATAGTAAATCTAGAGCATTCATATAAGGTCGCATATCTGACAGTAGAAGTTATCTTAGGGGTTTTTTTCCTAGAAGGCAACCCTCTTTTATGATGGAAATGTATTGTGGCTATGTATCATTACGAATATTGTATTCTGAGTGAGAAGACTATGAGAGAAATAAGAGGAAGTTACAATAGGTACGTTGTAGGTTGTATCCCTTCATTTGTTGGATAATAATAAAGGAAGGTCCTAGAAATTTCTCTGGTGGACGTATCCCACTCTGGGTGAACCACATATATCTGTGTCTCTATTGTATTGTGTATCTTCTGTGTTTTATTTCTGCATTTGTTTTATTTTATTGCTCTGCGATCCTGTTTTTATAACAACTGGTATCAGAGAGAAAGGTAACTCATAGGCAAAGAGGGTTCCTAGATCGAGTGGGAGCAATGGCGAAAGATGGAAAGTTTAGGGTCTAGAAATTTAATGGCCAAAACTACCAGTTATGGAAGATGCAAATGGAATATTGTTTATATCAGAAGGATCTATTCCTACCATTGGGTGGAATAGAAAATAATTCGACGGCAATGAAGGATGAAGAATGGGAGGTTCTTGATAGAAAGACTCTAGGAACGATACAGTTGAGCATGGCAACATCAGTGGCTTTCAATATTTTGAAATAAAAGACAACGAAGGAGTAAATGGACGCAGTAGCTAAACTGTATGAAAACATCTCGACGTCCAATAAGGTATTTCGAATGAAGAGATTATTTAATATGAATATGTCAGAAGGTGGGTCTGCTATAGATCATTTAAATGAATTTAATATGGTTACTAATAAAATAAGTTATGCAAAAGTGGACTTTGATGATGAGGTCAAGGCTCTTCTAATCTGGTGCTCATTTCTAGAAAGTTGGAATGGCTTGGTCATGGTTGTAAGTAACTATGTCTCTAGTTCAAACACTCTAAAATTTGATGATATTTTTGGTGTTATCCTTAGCGAGGAAATGCGACAGAAAAGCATAGGTCAGACATCAGGTAATGTGTTAAACATGGAGAATAGGGGAATATAAAAGGATAGAAGAAAGGGCTCAAGGAACCACGGGAATTATAGGAAGGAAAGATCCAAATCCAGACGTGGAAAGATAGAGTGATAGAATTCTGGAAAGAAATGACATCTGAAGAAAGACTGCAGAGCTCCAAAGAAACAAAGAGATGGACAGGAGAAGAAAAATTAGGAAGCAAATGTAATAGGTGATGTGTTACAAGATGCTTTGATTCTTTCTGT
>SNQJ01S0068026.1:60907-97537 GCA_010110895.2 Picea sitchensis
TAACGAATCTTTAAAACTTAAAAAAAAAAAAAAACTTAAAAAGGCAAAAAAGAAAAACAAAATTCAATAAAAAAAAATCTAAAATCTAAAATATTAAAAAATGATAATTTTTTTTTTTTTAAGTAAAAAAGTAGAACCTGCTATATTAAGTTATTAGAGAAATAATGACAAAATACACAAAGATATAGTTCTGAGCCACCAAAAATGCTGTCGGTTTACCGGAAACCAGCACAGTTTGGAAAACCCAAAAACGCTGTCGGTTTACCGGAAACCAGCACAGTTTGGAAAACTGTTTTGCCCTCTGTCCTGCCCGAAGGAAACCAGGACAGATGGCCATAGGTCAAGTGCACATGTAGCAATAACATGATTAAACATAAAACAAACTAGCATAGGAGAACCTAGATACTCGGTGACTTGTCGCCCTTGCCTGTCTGCCACGTGGACCTGGCTGGGATGGCGAATGGCTGCGCACAGAATGGACATTTCCTCTTTGTTGGAGCACTGGAGTACGCGTCAAAGAGCAAGTCCAGATGTTGGCCCATGAGAAGGGCTCTGTGCTCCTGGTCTGCCATGTGGCCTCGGAGTTCGAACACCAGAGCCAGATGCTCTACACGGAGGAAAGGACCATGCAAGTCATTACCTGCATCGTCGAAGATTACGTTCCCCGCTTCCACGTTCATCCCAGCTCTGGCTTCTGCACCGGCCGCTTCCTTCTTCATCCCTGGTCTAGTCTCGTCCGCGCTCCCTGTGGCGCAAGTCTTGTCCTAAGCTTCGTCCTCGATCGTTGCCTGCACAACATGGCTGGTAGAGCTGTAGTCACCCGTCCACGGTATCTCCTCAACGATGCACACAGGGAAATCTTCTGCCGTCTCGTCTTTAGGACCGCTTCCAACCTGGGAGTTTGGCGCCATGGCTGGTGGTTCTGGGGTGGTCACGAATTCCTCCACGAACAACGTTTCTTCAACATAGCAGGTAGGAAACTCATCCGCGACGCCACCCTCCAGCCTGCTTCCAGGCTCAATTGCCATGGTTTGACTGCTACGCTCTGTCCCAGTCTCAGCAATAATGGCATGCAGAGCCAATTGGTCAGCGCGAGCCCTCTTCCAGAGAATGGAGGTCGCCATCGACAGAGCGCGCTCCAGTTTCTCCCTCCTTTGCCTCTGCTCTTTGTGGGTGTACCAGGTCGAGCCACGACGAGGCCTACCTCGCTTCCTGGTCATGGTTGTCGAGTGGTATATAACAATGCAGAGAGGATGCAGCAAAACGAGAGTGAGCCAAGACGATAAGGAACCAGAGTTGCACCAGAGCTCCCAACCGACGGGGAGGCCCAAAACGAGAGCAAACCAGCTCTGTCCAGGCGCTCAAAAATACAAATTGCCAAAACTCGGATTCACCTGTCTATCCATAGACCCTGTCATGCTGAGTGCGGTATGAGCGAGAATTTTCGCGCGAGGGAGGAGTCCCTCCTCCATATAGCTGCCGTAATGACCGACTACCATCGTAAATACGGAGAGGATGGGTGGCGGCCATCAACATTTATGATGTGGCTCAATGCAGAACCAGGTGACAAGGTATTGCCGCATGTCACCCCATCCGGAGATTAAAAAATGATAAATTAAAACTTCAAAAAATAAAAATAAGAAACAAAATATTCTAAAAACATATATTTTAAAAATAATATTTAAATAAAAACAACACAATTTTAATAAAATCAGAAACAAAATAAAAAAAATAAAAAATTAACACCCATGTTACAATACATCTCAAATTTGATAAAATAAAAAACAATTTAAAAATAAAAAATAAAAAACCCATAAAATTTAATTAAAATTAAAATGAAAAAATAAAAACAACACAAATAAAAAAAACATAATCAAATTAAAAAACAATAGTTAAAAAAAAATAAAAAAAAATTTCAAATTTAAAACAATCACAAATTTCTTTAAAAAAAATAATAATTGAATATTGATATCATATATGGCAGCTCCCACGCTAAGCCCCGGGCCATGCCCAACATCACTCTCCCACAACACCCACACATGAATTTGGTACTTTAAACAAAATTATTTTAACCTTTTTTTATAAAATGTTAATGGTATTTTTTTTAAATAAACCTTTTTTTTAATAAATGTTAATTGTATTTTTTTTTAAATAAATCTTTTTTTTAATAAATGTTAATTGTATTTTTTTAAAATTATATAATTATACAATTAACATTTATTAAAAAAAAGGTTATTTTATTTTTAATAATTTTAAATTAAATATTATGTATTTTTTAAATATTTTATATAATTTTTTTGATTTCAAAATATTTTTTGATTTTTTAATATATATATATATATATATTAGTATTTCAATTTGTGTTTTTAGTTTTTTTAATATACTTTTTAATCTCCTTCGCCCTTACCCTTAGGTTGAGGTGTGGGTAGGATTTTTTCCTAGCGATCTCCCTCCAAATAATTATTTATTTATTTATTTTTATTTTTTAAATTTGGTTTATTTATTTAGTTTTATTTTCATATATATATATATATTTTACTTTTATTTTTATATTATTTTTATTTTTTAAACTTAAAAAATAAAAGTTTCTAATTGTTTTGTTTTTCATGGGTTTTTAAGTTTTTAATTAAAAAAAAAATTCTTATTATTAAAAAATTATAAAAAGAATTTTCAAGCAATGTTTTAAGAATTGATTTTGAGTTCTTTATCGACGATGGTATTTGTTGTCGAGGTCACAGTTTCAATTAAGTTATAATTTTAACTCAAAAAAAAAACTTGGTGTTATCGATAGCGTCGCTTTTCGATTCAAGGGCCAATTTCAAAGTATTTGTCCACAATGGTATCAATTGTCAATGCAACGGGTCTGAATTTTAACCACTGCAAAAAAGAGGGTGTTACTGGTAGCACCATGTTTAAAAACGTGGTAAAAAATGTGACCCCCCCAAAAATGAGAATTCTGTAGAGTTCTCGTTAAGTTGGTAACTATGTTTAAACTCAAGAACAATTTCAAGGACATCTACTGTGGATTAATATTGATAATCCCTCAGGGCCAACTTTTCAAAAGGGAGAAGAACTTGTGTGTGGGGCTGATTTTGTTGTGAACTTCTTCAAGTAGAATATATGGTGATCACATGGACTGTAAGAACAATGTTTGCTGATAGACTAATCTGATACACACTATGTTATGTTACAATATTGTTATTCTTTCTCTTATTTTTAAGTCCCGAGCTCATGAGTTGTAAATGTATGCATAAATATAATTTAGACTTTTTTGGTTATATGTATGTATGCTCATGTTTCTAACTTTGCACCTCCATTTCAACTAATTGTGTGGGGTTTTTGACAAAGTTTAGTTCCATTTACAACTCATTTGGTTATTATAGTTTGCTCCTAGCTAGGATAGAGTAGGATATATTAGCAGTAGATTAGATTTATTTTCATACATAGTCTTCATCTACGTCTTTGCATTACACAATCACCCACTTTCATCTTCATAATCAACAATGACAGTCAAACCAAATTTCAGATGGGTCTCCTAAACCAAACGATGTATAGTCTAATTGGGACCATGCATCAGGGAGTACCCCTTACTGTTGTCAGGCGAATTTTGCCCCGTCAACAATGTCTAAGATGAATCATCAGTGAAGTGAAAATTTGGTGGCGAGAGTTGTGTAAAGTACTTAATGAGTACATCTTTTTTTCTTAGAGAAATATTTTATTATATTAAAAAAAACTCACCCAACCCCACTCAACCTGACAAATAGCCGCCCATTTGAAGATTTGGATGCCAAAATGTACCCTATACAGTCCTCTGAGGTTGTATGCCTTTTGGAATGTACCTCAATCTTCCTTTTCCTCTACTTGAGGTTGTTACCTCTAAGAAATCCTTCTGGTTATGTCTTCCTTTGCTACCAACAAATCTTCACGAGCAGAAGCAATATAACTTTTTTTTTTTCCTTTGGACAATCTCGTGAATGATCTACTGGGATACATAAAATATCACTAGAAAATCTGTTTGTTCTTCTAGTGATGTTGCAATCTCCCTTTTCTCATACCGTCACCATCATTACTGTGTAATTTCTCGCTTTCCTCCTTATAAGAAATAAAAACTTTAGGTTCAACCAAATTCACTGAAGCATATGAAATGTCTTGCTATCTGAATATTTAATTTAAAAAGAAAATATAAATGATTAATGAAATACATAAATCTATGTTCACATGAGTGCGTACCATAAAACCTTAAAAAAAAATCCAAAAATATTATAAATAAATAAATTTAGATGTTTAAAAATATTAATAAAATTTAACTATGAAAAAATTGTTTTTATCAATTACAAACTAATAAGTGGTCAACCACAAAGACTAATAAAAAAGAAGAAGTCAATTTTAACTTTAATTAAACCAATATGTTAAAATAACTAGAATCACATATTATGGAGGTTCATCATGTTTCATTAGATTGCAATAATTAATAAAAACAACTAACTTCATATATATAAATTAATACAATCTCAATGTGCAAATTTTATGTTTAAACTATGGTTTATACTATTTAATAAGAACAAGTTTTGTTAAATAAAATTACTTCATTATAATTTTGAATAATATAAATCATAAGCATGTGTTTCAATAATTAAAAATATTTAAGATTTATATTAATCAATTTAAAAATATACATAAAATAATATCTTAATATTAGTTTGATATTGGTTTTGTAAAAAGTGCTTTCACATTTAATTAACTACTTTTTATTACAAATTAATCTTTACTAAAGAATAAATAAATTAGAGTATGTAGATTTTCACAATTCAACATAGTATTGTTTACACCATGTTTCCTGCTTTAAAACATAGTGTTGTTTTAGATTTTCACAATTTCTTCTAAGCTTTTTTCTAGTATGAAAAAATCTCATTACTTTAATATTTTTTGGTGATGAGTGGAATGTCCATTCAAAAGAATTTCATTACTTTAACATTTTTTGGTGATTCAAAAGAATCTCATTACTTTAACATTCTTTGGTGATGAGTGAAATGTCCACTCAAAACATAGAAGTTTCAAAAACTCTATACACATTTTACATCCAAAAATTTAAAACATTAATTTTAAATTATATTATATATACATATGATGATAATACTTAATTACTCTTCAAATATTTAACAATTTTATTTCTTAATAACAATAACCAATTTGATTACCTTATGCTTTAGGTATGGTCTTCAAATATTTCAATTTTGCTTCTCAATAACAATAACAAATTATATATTTGTTACCTTATGCTTTAGGTCTAGTCTTTGAAATTCTTACTCACTTTCATTGGTGGAGACCAAAACCAACAAAGATCACCCCTCAACGGTGGAAGTAAGGTTGTGGAAAGAAACCAACAAAGATCACCCCTCAACGGTGGAAGTAAGGTTGTGGAAAGATGAGTAGAATGAATCAATGTCGTGTTCACTTGAAGCCATAATAAAAGCTCCTAAAACCCTCGCGTAAATTGCAGTTAGTCCCCTAATAAAAGCTCCTAAAACCCTCGCGTAGATTGCAGCTAGTCCCCTAATAAAAGCTCCTAAAACCCTCGCGTAAATTGCAGCTAGTCCCCTAATAAAAGCTCCTAAAACCCTCGCGTAAATTGCAGTTAGTCCCCTAAAACCCTGACGGAGTAGCATTTTATCCACAACGACGAGGACTGTTGCAGAATACTCGTGCACCATTCCATTCCATAGGCCTCCCCAACTAAACTACTTCCAGTTTCGTGACTCCTGCAGAAAACTAATGCTCCATTCCAATTCATAGGTCTCCCCAACTAAAGTATTCCCACTTTGCCATTTCTGTGAACTGAGTTTTGTGGATTTCCATTATCTTGGCCTAAATTTGGATAAAAATGCCCCTGGTTTCGGCGTTCAACTGCTTGTTTAGAGGAATCAGTACTAATACTATTAGCCTCACTGGGCGTTTGGCGTTCCTTCATTCGAATGGACGCTTGTCAAAGCTCTTTGTTGGAGGTACATCGCAAATTGACTCAAACACGATCAAGTTTTTTGTGTTTTTTAATATCCAGCAACGAGTTCTGATTATCTGTTGCTGTAGTTTGTTGAATTCACATATATTTTTTCCCTATAGATTAATGTCTTGTATGTCGAGGTAAATATTTTGTCTTAAATAAATATTTGATGTTCTGTTATTTTTACTGTTGAGTATGTTCGGGTATTGACTTAGACACCAATATACCAACCAGAATCAGTGGATTGCTGGACCATGGCCCCAATAGAGGCTAGTGGTAGTGTTATAGTGGTTGATCCTGTCATGGTGACTTGTGACTATTCTTTTAACAACACGAGGTATTCATATTAACAGAGAAAATTAGAGTTACATATTTTTTCTGCGGGCAATGTGTCATTGTCCCTTTCAGGCTTCAGATTGAGTTTCTTCCTATTCTGATTTTCTGGCTTCAGATTGAGTTTCTTCCTATTCTGATTTTCTGGCTTTGCTATTACAGCTGAGAAGCAGATGAAGGCGAGTGCACAGACATAATTCTAGACATAATTCTTTCTGCTTGCTATGTATTACATCTGAGAAGCAGATGAAGGTGAGGGAAGAGACAGAATTCTTTCTGCTTCCTAACTCAGCTGTTAAAAATGCTGAGGGTAAATACTTAGTCTACATAGAACGCAATTATTACTCTTTGAGATATCTAAAGATCAACCTCAGATTCTTCTTGTGCTAAGCAAAAACGGCCCAAAGCCACAATAAAGGCCACATTCGGCCATCCACCATCTAGCGGGGAGCGAACCCACCAGTATTTAAACCCGGGCCATTCTAATGGTAACCATTGCAGAAGTGAGGAGTGAGCCCACCAGGATTTGACTCTGGGTCTTCCTCATGGTAACCATTACAAGTTGCCGCTGGACCGCAGCCTAACCGACATATATACACGCACAAGCAAATGATACGCCCGTCATAGAGGGGTAGTATATCCACGGCCTTTCTACTTCTTATTCGTATATAGTTTAAGTAGTGTTCAGATATTATTTCACACTTCTGTGGTTGTATGTTCCAATGCCGGAAATGAGAAATGGCAAGAACTGCGTTATTAGAAATGGGATCAGAAGGGCAGGAAGCTTGGGAAATAATGGGAAATGGGAAGAATATTTTAAACTCAAAGTCCCCTCTTTGCTGTGAGAAGAAAAACCCTACCGAGTGCTTTTATTTTATGCTGGGCTATTACGTTTTTATGAATATCAGAAAACCAAGATTTTTTTAAGGATTTTTTATTATACATTTATTGGGGTTTTATATTGTTCAGTCAGGGTTACTGGGAACATCTAGGGTTCTTTTATTTTTTATATTGTGTGGATTTTTTTTATAAAATTTTAAGTAAAAGGAGAAAACAAGGAAACAAGTGCTATCAACAACTAGAGGTTTTTGCTATCTTTTCCGTTGGTTGAAAAATACGTCTTATATTTACAAAAAGTAGTACAAAAGATGGAAGGGTATATACAATGGACATCAAAACCTCTTCCTCACAGCTACTAATACTGAAATAAAATTAGAATATGCTGTCGAATCCAAAGATTGAACATCTTTGATCAACAAAGCACCCTTAGCCAAAAGTTGATGTCATACCTCATCCCTCCAGAGTCCATATGGAACAAAAGGTGGACAAAGGGTTGATCTCATGATAAAAAACAAACTTACACCTAAGTTTCCATAGAATAAATAAGGTCAAGATCCATAAGCAATGCCATATCCTAGAGAATGCAGTATGAACTAGAGTGCAGCGATCTCCATACAATGCAGAATAGAAGTGGATCCTTCCGTGAAGCAACACCGGATACTGATTCTTTAGATAACTCTAGTAACATTTGGCAAATTGACATTCCTATAAAATATGCTTCACTGTCTCCAAGCAATGGAGAACAGGACAAAGGCCATCATAAAATCCACTCTTGGCCAATTAGTCGTTAGATGGGATCCCTCGAGAGACTACCAACCAAGCAAAAACTCTCATCTTATAAGAGAGCCGAATTGACCAAACACTGTGAAGTCAACGCACTGATCTATCCTTTAGATCCTTGGACACCCAATGTGTATTAAGGACCAAGGATGATGGATGCCTCTGATGAAGCACCGAATACAATTGTCAGGAGCCATACTGGAGAAGTGAATGGCCAAAGCTCCATCCCCAATCCCTCCAAAATGGTCTAGGCATCCCAATATTCATTTAAATAACTCGGACTCCATAATAAGGCCTCTCAACTCCATATTTGAAATATAGTTAAGCGCAAGGAGACCATACTCCTGAGCAAGAGAATACCACTTCTAGGAGCGAGAGGCAAAATCCCACAAATCTCCATAGAAAAAAAATGCCCTTCCTGCTCAGCCTGCAAGCCTGATAGCGAGGCAATGTTGCAACACTAGAATCTTGAATCCTCTAGATCCAAATAGGGCAGAGCTAGATCCCTACCTACCCCACTGCCATTCCACTGCCAATAGACCAAACCTACAATGACTTTCCAAGTTGGCCATATGCTCCTGAAAATGAGTGAGCCCAACACTTCAAATAAATGGGGTGATGAGATAATATCACATAAACCGAAGGCCTCACAAACACTACCTGTATGCTGAGCAGACATCATTCAATGCCGAAACAAGACCTAGCAAGGTGTTGAACCCTCAAGACACTACACCACCCACTTGGTTGTAAGAATACTACCTTGTATGGCATGTTGCAACATCAATCAAACCAATGCCCCCCTCATCCTTGGGTACGATGCACACATCCCATGGAAAGCAATGGAAGAACCCTCTCTCCACCATACTTAGACCACAGGTACGTCCTCAAAATTTGCGCAAGCTGTCGAAGCTGGACTTTGCTTGGGAACCAACAAGAGACATAGTAAACATGAGACCTGGAGAATACGATCAACAACAGTCAGTTTCCCTGCAAAAGGGAGATCCTTATGGTGCCAAACATGAAGCTTGCACTAAAGCCTCTGAAGACACCAATCCCACATAGATACCGATGATAGAGCAACCCCAAAAGGAATACCCAAATACCAGATAATGACCCTGGGGTGAATATAAGACCATGTTGGAGGAATCCAATCTGGTGGTGAATCTAACCCAACTAGCTAAAAATTTGTTTTGTGAACATTGATCATAATACATGAAGTATAGCAAAATGTATCCAAGCATGTGAGAGCCCCATCAACTGAATCCTACTCCACCCTCACAGAGAGGAGAGTCATCTACAAAATGGTTATTAATCATCTTTGAACCGTTTTGGAGTGGAATACCATGAACCTACCCTGCAATACACAAATAAGGAGCCAACGTGAACCCTTGATGAATGGATTGATGCAACAAGATCTACGAGGTCAAGGCATTGTCGATAGAAACAAAGGCTAAAGCATTGGTGGAGAGGGTGTTCACCGTGGCAACACAACAAGGTCCAAAAGCCAAGTGGGTCAACAATTTTGAAATAAAAAACCAATCAACCCGATCATACACTTGGTCAAAGTCAATTTTCAAGATAAGGGACTTCTAAATAGTCTCCCTAGCCCACTCCATAGCCTCCCATGTGGAAATCATGGTGTCAAGAATGAATCTCCCTTGAACAAAACAAGTGTGCTCCTATTGCACCACATATCTAACAATCGAGTGGATTCTCAAAACCAAAGCTTTAGCCATGATTTTATAGGCAATTGTGAGCAAAGTGATAAGCCACCAACTCTCAATGGAATCTCTAGCTACATTCCAGGAACAAGTTTGACTAGCGCCTGATTGAGAAACTCTGAAAGGAGACCTGCAACAAACACTTTAGAAGCCAAACAACAAAAATCATCACGAATGGAGTCCCACATGGGCTTGTAGAACTCACAAGGGAGACCATCCATACCTAGTGACTTGCCATTCTGCATGTAATTCAAAGAAGCATAAAGCTCCTCCCTCAAAAAACCACTGTTCGACTTGCCTTAATCACCACTAGAAACCTTGTAGGGGATAACCTTGCAACATGCATCTCTAGTTGCCACCACCCCATTTGTTAGCGCATAAGGAGAAAAGATATTTTGAAAATGCAAACTGAACATACCTATGATCTCAAAGGGGTCCTTTGTAAGAGAGCCATCAACCTTGTGTAGACTAAGCACCCCATCAACAACCACCTTCCTCTTGAGAAAGTCATATAGGACTTGGGGCCCTCATCTCACTCCTGAATCCATTGAAGATGTGAACGAACTTGGACACCCCTAGCAATATAGTCCTGTCCTCTATGAGCAATCATCTCCAACTTTGCAGCCTCTTCTTGAAGAGTCACATTATGAAGATCCTCTTCAAGAAAGATGCAAACCTCCACAAGATGCTACCAAGCCATCTGCAACTATTTTCTCCGCTTCTGAGCCTTCATCCTACCCAACCTCTCATAAACTTAATGGTATTACAAACAATAGCCTCCCACCAAAGAATCCACCCTTGATCACCCATATAGCCTCCCACCAAAGAATCCACCCTTGATCACCCATCGTCCTAGGTGAGAGGTTCCAAAATCTGAACTAGGGCTCAAGAGTCCTTTTAATTCAATGGGACATGTTATCCCCCGATTTCTAGGATAACTAGGGATATCATGTCTCGAGGCCCACATATATCCTAGACATGGAGTATCGAGAGCAGGATTGACTGGAGCATATCCCTGGAGGGCGATCTTTCTTTCCTTCTTCATCGACTTTGTCCTCACAGCTAGTAGCATCCATCACCTTCTGCCGGGCTTGGACTTGTATCAAAAGACTCTTTGCTCCATGAGGTAATTGGTCCGTGTATCATGGTATGTGGCCATATTTGATCATATAACTTTAGATATATGCACGATTCCTTTTATTTATGACGATTGCTTGGATCTTAGATTAACCCACTTGATCATGGTTGGTGGGATTGACAGGGTATCCTAGCAAGCTTGTGCCCATGGGTTTTGGTTAGCCACTGTGGGGATTTTGAAAAGCCATTGTCCCCTCCCATCATATTATCATTCTTACATCTTATCTCCCACTCATCCCTCCTCCCACTGTCCCGACATTAGGATGACCTTTTGTGGGTTTACACCTTTATCTGGTGGGAAGAAGGGGCTAAAGGCCCAGAGGTAAAAGCAGCCGGTAAGAGATAGAAGCCATAGAAAATAAAACCTAAAGATGCCTCTCACCCGTGGATCCTCGAAGGCAATAAAAGGCCTCTCAATAAGAAACAAGAGGGACCTCAAGAAAAATCACAAAACAAGACTCCAGCTAAGAGGATGGGGGTCTCATCACGAGCCAACCCATTATGTTGATGGGTACCTAGCAGCATGACACAAGCATTATCTCGTTAATACTGTAAGCAAGCACCTTGGTTGCATGGTGGCCAAGGGAAGGGGTCTCACCAATGAAAGCCAACCTTATCTCTCAAAGTACTTGTGGGTAACACTGTCACTCGGGTCACCACGCCAAGGCAAGCAGTCCCTCTCTAGTTAGACTTTGAAATAAAAAGAAAGAAAAGTAAATAAAAGAAAAGAAAGAATAAAGGTAATCAAGGGCTTGGAAAGAATTACATCCATGACAGCATGTACTCCTACAAAGGCACCCACTCTGATAATATCACCCCTGTCTCTCACTATGTTTGGACATCCTTGGACCACACCAACTCGTATTACATGGCTTCGATGTTATCCTTTGGGAACTTTCCTTTCTTTATGGATGTTGGCTCCATTAGGGCTTTGTCTTTCTTCAGCCTTTGTATAGTAGGTCATTGTAATGTCTTTGACCTATTGGATGATATGCTAGGGGTTTTATGCATGCATTCAATAAAATTAATGATGAAATATGATTGACATTACATGATCCCTGTGACTACCGAGCCCATGGAGGGCGAAGTTGATGTGTAGGACTATGTCTCGAGGATGTGTACCAAGTGGACCTAAGACACATGGGGAGATGATTAGTTCTAACCTCCATGGGTCAAGAGCCCATCGATGGTTGTTGGGACCTCATCGTAAGGAGCATGGACAAGATTGGTCGAAGGCCCAGACAGAGAAGAAGGACATTCCTCATCCAGACGCCTTGGTCGAGCCTGTTCTAGGGGCTGGTTCCAATCGCGGTGGAACGTGGTCCCTCCTGATGACCCAGACATCCTCTAGAGGCCCTTTGACGCCACCTCCAACTATATTTGTAGCTTGACAGGCGCTTGTGTGGCAGAGTTTTGGAGGCCCAGAGAGGGCCAACGCTTGTCATAGCAAGCAAGGATTTGCCCAAAAAGGTCCAACGCCTCCCTCAAAGGGGCTAGACGCCTTGCTCATTGTCTCATTTAGGGTTTTCTTTTAGCGCTTTAATGTAAAACAAGATGATTTTTAGGATGTTAGCCTGTCGGCTATTTTAATGACCTAATCTTTTAATTAAAGGTCATGAGATGATATAAATTGAGTGATGTTTTCCCCTCATTTGACATAACACAATTCACTCACACCCCAGGAGCTCTAATTTTTGCGTCCTCCTAGGGTATTTTTGTTGTCTAAGCGAGGTGCACTTGCTATTGGAAGGATATTTTTGGCATTCATGGCATTTCTCTCAAGGAAGGTTTACAACTAGGGTTTGCATATGCTTCTCTTCAAGATATGTAAGTGATTTTCTTGCAAAACTCTTTAATTGAATGGTTTCTGTAGGTGTAATTTTGCATTTGCTTTATTAAATGTTGATTTTGTTCCTAGGTAACAAGCACACAAGTAGGTCCTTGTTCTATGTCTCCTTAGAGAGAGATATTTTTGGCCATCGGAAGAAGAAGGATTGAGCCCAGCCTCTTGCTACACTCATCTTGCTTCTTCCTTGAGCTAGCATTTAATTCTATAGGTTGAAAAAAGGGGTGACGTCCTAGGCACAGGTTATCTACTAATTCTAGGGCTATCACTTTCTAGGGCTTGGAAAAGCCTTGTCTCTACAACACTTCCTTTCTCTCTCACCTCATCCTTTAGTAAAATTAATCATTGATGCTAGCTGCTGCCAAGTTGATCTAAAGAAGGAGGAAAGAGCACTCCAGTGTTGCTTAAGCAAATCGGGCGAGCCCCTTCCCCCTAGGGTTTTGATCAGGCCCCTCGGGCCTTTGCAACACTTTTGTAACCCTCCGGCCCCTCTAGTCTTTAAGTCTCTTGAACCTTTCAAGACCTTGTGCCCTTATCTTGTTTTGACTCCATATACCCTAAGGCACTCCATCTCTAGCCTCCAACGTTGAAGTCTTAGTGTACAAACCACTCTCAAACTATAAATTTTGAAACCCTAACTAACAAACTAACTTAATTAGGGTTGACGTCACAGCTTGGTTATCTCATCTTGACGCAGCAAAGTTGAATATAAGCAATTGAATGGTATGATTTGAAGTATTTATTGAGTAAATTATTGATTGGATACATTGTTGGCTTGATCATCTTGATAGATATTGATGAATTGATGCTCTCAAGAAGCTAATTGACAAAACGTTGACTTCATTTTTGTATCTATTGCTTTTACATTGCTTATTAAATATGATAGTTATTGAAGTATTAACCCTTTGAGTTATAGCCCCATATATATATATATATATTGTATTGGCTGCTGTCTTGTTCCGGGAATGTGTTTTCAATTGGGCATACACTTCATTATTGGTCGTTTATCCCACTATCCGACCTAGGTGGTAACCTCGTGAGGAGGAAACTTTAACCTTGTTTTATACCTTAGCCTCTTTCTTTAAACCGCAGGTTGTCGGGGACGTCCCCTGGGCTAACCTACCTAAATATAAAGAACCTCCCCCATTGAGGTGACATTGGTGGAAGGTTCCCTACACGCCAATTTGATCTTTATCCTTTAGCCTTGACCTAAACCATAAACCGGTAAGGAGCATTGGCCCCGCTGCCGGGGAACATCGAAATAATCTTTCCTCAACGACAAATCTTTTGGTAATCCTAGCCTCTAGATGCCTTATTCTTACAATTTTACCTGGTGACTCCATTAAGGGTGATTCCATATTTTTTTCCCTTTGATAATCCTTCTAAGGATTATCTGGCGACTCCGCTAATATTTCTTAACGTGCCACATTACTTTCTTTGATATTTTCAAGTTATGGGATCATGGGACACTGGAACAAATGTATCCAACTATTTATTTTGTAAGTTTTCAAGGATACCCAAGTTACTTTGATACAAAATGGCTAAACAACTCTCCAACGCTTTTGGGCCTCCCAACTCCTCAAATACTCCAAAAAAATTAACTATGTGAGGAGCTGGGAGCGAGATAAAGTTGGGAGGAGAGAATGCTCTATAAAGTTGTTCTTACTTACACTGCCATCCTACTTACAAAATCGCTTTAAGAGTTGTTGCAAGGACATGAGTATATCACCTCTCATACACTTCATCAATAGGTTTATAGACTTTACTAAGACACATTGCCAAACATATGAAGATGTTCTTCAAACCTCATGGTAACCTTTACACCACAAGGATTTAATAATCAGATTGTAGAAGATATCAGAAGATCTTATCATGATCACTACCAAGAATCCTCTAATATAAGAGACTTAGGGCTTATGAAGACCATTATCAACCCTTTGAAGAGGAGCAAGACCTCTCCCATAATCCAATAGAATGCAACGTAAGATATAACCAGAGATTTGAATTATGAGGGATGAAGCACCAAGAATTTCTCCCTCGGCCCCATGAAGTTTCCAAGATTCCTCGGCCCAAGATGAAGAGAATGAGGTATGTCATTATTCTTTTGATGATACTTTGTTCTATGACTCGTAGAATGAAGAAGAAATGGAACCCCTGGACAAGCTAGATCCCCTATGTTTCAAGACTGAAGATGTAGAAGTAGATCTTCCACTTGATGAAGATATCAAAATACCAAGCTCTTGCACATGAAGGATTAAGTGAGGAAAATTATTCCCCCTTCCAAGTTTTTAGTGGTTCTTTACCTTATGACACGGAGAGTACACAAGTATTGGATGTTTTGACTCCTCCTCCATGTTATTATGATAATCGATACTCGACATATTGATTTCTCGACGAAGTTCATACATGTTGGGGAGATCAGATGGGATGCATTGCTATGATAATGGATCCCATCTATGACATGAAAAGTCATCTCCAAGTGTTATTTTCTCGCGAATTATCACAAAGAAGCTCTTGAACAAGGGTACTGTGGAGATGAGATTTTTACCGACTCTCCATAAACACCCAAGGTTGACCGAGTACAACATTCGCCTGATGATTTCCAGTCTTACCTTGAGGCTCGATGAGTAATTTCCTCCGAAAGCACTTAGATTTACCTATGAAGATGACTATCAACTACCACTATGTTCTAATATTTTGATAGGAGTAAAACATTGTTTTGTCTCTAAGAAGGATTCTCATGACTTCCTTTGCACTCTAGCCAATTGCTATTACTTTGTCATGCTTTTCCATTAAATGTGTGGTTGGGAAATACCTTTTCTATGTTGAGTTTCCTCCTAGGCAAACCCTAGACTCCAAGGGTTGGTTGGCACCGTAAGTCTCAGCATATCCCAGCTTTTTTCAACTTTCCCTTGATAGATTGCCAATCGTCTGCTAGATCTTGGTCAATCCCTTCCTTTGACCTCCCCGTAGTCTGAGGATGTCCTAGGTAGCCAGGCTTCAGACCTTTTGGCTTCCATTTTGAACCTTGCATTTTCATGACCTTTCTGAAGTAGATTGAATACTTTCCTCGTAGATGGGTTTGGCAGATTTTTATCCCTCCCACCTCGCGATCCATGAGTTAGACTTTGAGATTCCCATGATAAGGATATATATTCTAACTCGTGACATTTTGTGCTTGATTTATCGGCCGCTTTGGTCTATGGTGAAGCACAAAGGCAGGCATCAAGGAACGTTGTTGGGTTATTTATTGGGTTGTTTGACTACACCAACATGTAACCAACAGGTAAATACAGGTAATATTTCCGCTTTGTATTTGCATTTATGACAACCTTATATGCACATTTACTATACTGTTGCTTGACGGGGTGGCAATACCACCCCACCTTTGTTACCGATGCCCTTTTCGAGTCTGAGCAAGTCTGTGTTTGCAGGTTCATGTAGATGTCGAGGTTCTCATGTGCTCCCCGTAGAGCACACGAGAACCTCAACAATCTCTGGAGCCAGATGTTATCCCCGATTTCTAGGATAACTAGGGAGATCATGTCACGAGGCCCATTGTGTCTTAGACATGGAGTACCGAGAGCAGGATTGACCTCGGAAAGCATGGCGCTCGAGGGCCCATCTTTCTTCTTCTTCTTCATCGACTTTGTTCCTGCCACAGCTAAAGATCCATCACCTTTGGTTTGGACTTGTATCGGAAAAGACTTTTGCTCCATGAGGTAATTGGTCCGTGTATCATGGTTGTGTCATTTGATCATTATAACTTTCAAATATATGCATCAGATTCCTTTCATTTCCAAACACTTCCCTGATATTACACTAACCCAATTTGACCATGGTTTGGGGGATTGATAGGGTACCCTACCAAGCTTGTACCCATGGGTTTTGCTTTGCCACCGGGGGAATTTTGAAGAGCCATCGTCTCATTCCCACCATTTTATCATTTTTTTCATCTTATCTCCTACTCATCTATCTCACTCGGGTCCTGGACATTATGGGATGACCTTTTGTGGGGCTTACACCTTATCTTGTAAAGCAAGGCCAGGCCCGTGGAGGTAAAAGCAAAATTGCAGAGATAGAAGCCATAGAAAAATAAAACTAGAGATGCTCTCACTGTGTGGATCCCCGAGAAGGCAATAAAAGGCTCTCAATAAGAAACAAGAGGGACCCAAGAAAAAATCACAAACAAGACCTAGCTAAGAGGATGGGGGTCTCATCACGAAAACCAACCCATTATGTTCAAGGGTACCTAGCAGTATGACATTTTCATTATCTCGTTACCACGCAGGGCGCTGACCTTTGGTTGCATGGCCATGGGAAAGGGTGTCTCACGAGCCTTATCATCTCTCACAGTATTTTGTGGGTAACATTGTCAGCTCTCGTCACCACGCAAAGGCAGTGTCTTCTAGTTAGACTTTGAAATAAAAGAAAGAAAAGTAATAAAGAAAGAAAGAATAAAGGCACTAAAGGGCTTCGAATGAAACGTCTGCATCCATGACAGTACAACTCGCCTCCTACAAAGGCACTCCAATGATAATATCACCCCTGTTTTTCACTATGTTTGGACATCCTTGACCACACCACCTCGCGGATACATGGCTTTGATGATATCCTCTCGAACTTTCCTTTTCTTATGGATGCCGACCCAATAGGCATTTTGTCTTTTTCTTCACTTTGTATAGTAGGTCATTGTAATGTCTTTGAGCTATTGGATGATATGTTAGGGTTTTATGCATGCATTTGATAAAATTTAATGATGAAATATGATTGACATTGCTATGATCCCTAGGACTAATGAGCCCATGGAGGGTGAAGTTTGTGCGTGATCATGCCCGACGGAAAGTACTCAAGTGGACTCTGGCACATGGGGAGATGATTAGTTCGACCTCCATAATTTAAGAGCCCATCGATGGTTACTGGACCTCAATGTAAGTGCAGATGTAATGTTGATTGGGTGAGCCTTTGCACGAGAGAAGAAGAAGGATATATTCATCCAGGACGCCTTGGCTAAACCCAACCCAAGGGGATTGACCCACTGCAGTCGTGTCCCTCTGATGACCCAGGGTGTCCTCTAGAGGCCCTTGACGCCACCTCCAACGCATGGCGCTTGACAGGCGCTTTGGCACGTGTGAGTTTGGAGGCCTAGAGAGGGCCAACGCTTGTCATTTAGTGCTATGTTTTTCCCTAAAAAAGGCCAACGCTCCCCCTGAAAGGGGCTTTCAGGACGCCTTGCTCATTGCTCATTTAGGGTTTCTTGAAATAATGTAAAAACAAGATGATTTTTAGTTGTTAGCCTGTTGGCTATTTTAATGACCTAAATTTTAATTAAAGGTCATGAGATGATAAATTGAGGATGTTTTCCCTCATTTTGACATAACACACCACTCACACTTGTGAGGTCTGATTTTGCACCCTAGGGTATTTTGTTATCTAAGTGGAGGTTTATTCTGTTGTTGGAAGGATTTTTTTGGCATTTTTTGGCATTTCACTCAAGGAAGGTTTACAACTAGGGTTTGCATACATGCTTCCTTCATGATGTGTAAGTGTATTTTCTGCAAAACTCTTTAATTGAATGGTTGTAGTGTAATTTCTTGCATTTGCTTATTAAATTGTTGATTTGAACCCTAGGCAACAAGCACACAAGTAGGTCCTTGTTATATGTCCCCTTAGAGAGAGATATTAGGCCATTGAAGAAGAAGGATTGAGCCTAGCCTTTGCTACACCTATCTTGCTTCTTCCTTTAAGCTAGAATTTAATTTTATAGGTTGAAAAAGGGTGACGCCCTAGGCCTAGGTTATTCACACCTAGGGCTATCACTTTCTTAGGGTTTCCAAAGCCTGTTCTACAACGCCTCATATCCTTAGTAAAATTAATCATTGATGCTAGTCAAGCTTTGGCAAGTTGACCTAAAGGAGGAAAGAGCACGAAAGGTCTTTGCTTTAAGCAACACCGTGAGTGAGCCTCTTTCCCCTAGGGTTTGATTCTAGGGCCCCCTGCAAGACTTTTGGAACCCTTCCCTCCAGTCTTTAAATCTTCATCCTTTCGTCTTGTGCCCTTACCCTGTTTGACTCCATATACCCTGTTGGCACTCATCTCTAGCCTCCAACGTTGAAGTTCTAGTGTACAAAACCACTCTCAAACTATGCAAATTTTGGAACCCTAACTAACAAAACTAACTTAATTAGGGCCTTTATCACACAGCTTGGTTATCTCATCTTGACGCTAAAGAAAAGTTGAATATAAGCAATTGAATGATGATTTGAAGCATTTATTGAGCAAATTATTGATTGGATACATTGTTGGTTTGATCATCTTGATAGTTATTGGATGAATTGATTCTCTTTCATGGTTAATTGACAAAACGTTAACTTCATTTTGTATCTATTGCTTTTACATTGCTTATTAAATAATAGCAGATAGCTATTGAAGTATTAACCCTTTGAGTTATAGCTTGTATATATATATATTGTATTGTCATGTTCCGTCCCGAAGTGTTTTCAATTGGCATACACTTCATTATTACTGCTTAGCCTGACTATCCACCTAGGTGGTAACCTCGTGAGGAGGAAACTCTTTAACCCTGCTTTATACCTTTAGCCTCAAAACCTCGTGTTGCCGGGATGTCTCCCCGGCTAACCTCCCTAGAATGAAATAACCTCCCCATCATGGTTACATTGTGTGGGATAGGTTCCTATTATGCCAGCTTGATCTCTATCCTTTAGCCTTTGACCTAAACTACAAACTGTATGATACCGTACATTATCTAACTTGAAATTAAGAAGGAGGTGAATCAACCGTGTGTCCCAATGAAATCATAATCTGAATTGAAAGATGATCCAAATCTGTCACATCCATTAACACATCCATAGGATGAAGTTTGCCTAAAAAGTTCAAATCCTCTTGAAGACCATATAATTAATCCAACTGTGCTTGAACCATGTCCCATCCTTGTCTATAGTTAGTCCTGCTATGAAAACCAACCACCATAATCCAACCTTGTTTTCTTCCAATTGGGGTAAAAATATGAAGAGAGTCCCATAATGGCACCAAGCTTTCTTCTTTGAACCATTGATCATAGAACTTGATCCTGCACATCAGTCACCATCTTACTCCACCATATTAAAAACCCCTCCAACAATCCACTCCATAGTCGAAAGGGACGAGGCCATCCAATCCAAAAGTCTACCACTGTCCAAGCTGAGGTTAGGAGCATAAACAACAGAAAATCCTGTCAGTCCTAGATCAAGAGAGTGACCTAGACACACCGATCCTTAGGGTCCAAACTATATGCTACCACAAAGTTTTGCAAATAGGATAAAAGGGCGATCACCACCCCTCCACTCTCTTGACAATGCTTTGAGGCCTCAAGGAGGCCGTTCCAACAATAATTCATCTTGTTTTGAAGCTCGAATCCAACCTACTTTTACCTCCTGCAAGAAAACCACATTTGATTGGAAATGTTGGAAGACACCTTGGACAAACTGCTTGCGACTAGGAATCGCCATTCCTTGCACGTTCCAAGACAGTAAAGAGAGCTTCATTCAAAAGGAAGATGAAGATCTAAGCTAATGTATCTATTCTCCATATAAAATCCCTCCAAATACGACATTTGATGATCGAGCAAGTGAACCATTGCATCCTTATAGGACTTCAGTCATGGCTTACGGTTGATATCTCCTTTTGATTTGTCCACATGAGTGGGGGAGGAAACCTCTTGCCACTTGTTAGACTCAACCTGCCATCTAGGTTCAACCTCTATACAACTAGACCTAGAACGAATCGAGTCATCCTTGACCATAGGGTCAATGGGTTGGTGTGCTCGTGACTGCCCCACCACCAAAGAAGAATTGCTAACTAGTGTTTTTGGTGGTTTAGGTGTGGTGCAAATCTGGTTGTAGTGTAGGGTTTTTGTGGCCTAGTGGTTTTTTTGCTAATTTCTAGAAACTTTGAGAAATTACTTAAATAGTTTATGGTTATGGAGTGAAACTAATGAGCCCTTTTTGTTCATAAATGTTTTAGAGGCCATTTTTGTTGTCAAGATGCATTTAAGAAAACCCAAAACTCTTTTGGGATGGAATGGAAATGGTTTTCGGGTTACATAGTTTTAGAATTTACTAAAAACAAGAAGCTATAAAACATGGATTCTACTTGTTAATGGCATCTTCACCTATGTTTCAGTATCCAATAAACAACAACCAAAGAGCATTTTCAATTGTGTATTAGCATTTGATCAATAGCATCCTACATGACTTACTAAGCATCAACATAACGTATTTGGAAAATTTCTAGAGTAAGATAAAACACGATCTAAGTCAATGTAAAGAAGGCTCTCTTGTGGATGTGGTGTTAATGCAATAGAGTACATGTACTAAACAAAATTTGAAATGTCATTGTAAAGCACTATAAGCACACATCCAAGACCAAATCTATGAGTTGATCATTGTAGAACATAAAGACCCATAATGTATATTGGGGTCCTACAAGAGTCCACAACCCAATATGATGAACAACTCGAACTTGCATCTTCTTGTTGAGATTCCTTAGGGTGCTACAAGAATCTTTGGGGCACATAGTGCATCCAAATAGTCATTGTTTCTTACAAGTTACTAAATTTTAACTCCACCTTTTTGTTTTGGGCGGTCCCTAACATAATGCTACTTGTCTTCTAATTGGAGACATGTCACCAATTCCCTTTTCTTTTGGGGTGCTTTTGAGGGTCATTGCTCATTCTATGTTGGTCTATCTGTATGGGGTGCACTTTGACTACATTGAAGAGTGGCTTGTAACCCTTTTGTTGCTCATCATTCTTCTACTTGATCTTTTTTCTTTTGTATTTTATGCGGATTTGAGCAGTTTTGGACTTTGTCCTCTCTCAAAATGCCCAACATCTTGACTTGTCTCTATCAAAGTCTTTGGCTCCATATTTCTGATTTGATCAACATAAGCACAATACAATCCACTCCAGGAACAAATTTACTTTAACTTTTCATCCTGAAAGGATGACACATACTTACATAACCCCATGAATTTGTTCTCATATTATGCCATAGTCCTTTGGCCTTTCTTGAGTCCACAAATGATGAAACTTCTTTATATTGTTAGAGTAATTCTTGGAGAGACACTTTTGCTTGAAGTACTTGCAAAATTTCTCCTAGGTTAACTTCTATTCTTTCATCTTCTTCAATTTGGTGTTGTGTTTTAACTTTTAACATAGAGAAGCTATTTGTAATAAGTTGTAAATGGCGGCCCTTCTCTTCATATTGCTAAAGAACTCGTGAAACTCAAAGTTCTTTTTGATTCCTAAATTTGATGATTCAACTTTGCCCAATTTTGCCCTGCCTTTGAAAATAGGATCCTTGGCTTTATGGAATTTTCTTTGCAGGGCTTTTTGGTACCTCCTCTTCTTATGTTTGCTTTTGGAAGAAGAGGTCCTTTTTGAGGAAGAGCTAGAAGAAGATGATATTTGTAATACCCCTAGTATTGACATTGTAAATACTGAGGTCTTATGAAAATATTTCGTGTAATAAAATGCACTTTGGTGGGAGCGTAAGACCAAGGCCCTACTCAAGCGATATGGATCCTTGTGATATGTGATTTATGTTGAGAAAGATCCAAGATTTTGATGTTAAATGTAATAAAAGAGAGTGCAATGAATATGATTGCTATAGGTTATGGGATAGAATAGGGGGTTATTTGACAAGTCGGGACGGATGGCATGTGTTTAACTATCTTTTGTAGATATAGCTAGCCTATTATCCCATATAGTTTGTACCTCACTAAGGAAATGCATCCTCACGCTGTAACCCAATCCAATGATTGAATGTTTACTTACCATGGTTATGGCTTGAAATCCCTATAAATGCTTGTCTTGGGGGTTTGGAAGACACACACTTGTGACTTGACTAACGTGAAAATTTGCAGCAACGAGTCTTGGAATCACTGTTGCGTTGTTGTCACTGTGATTGGGTTATGCTGTTTGTGGTATTTTGTTGTGAATCTATGATCATGAAAGTCTATAACTATATCCAAGAGGGGATGGCTTGTTGTTGTAGGTTAGTTATCTCCTCATAACTGTAGGGTTGAAGGATTAAGCAATATTATAAAATCCAACTCAAAGAATAACTTGATGAGGCTAGAGAGTAAGAGTTCGATTCAGACTTTGGCAAAAACTTAGCTAATACAGAATTTAAAAAAATTGCAGCATAATGGTTATTTGCTTTTTCTATTTTGGTTATATAAAGGAACCCATCGAGTTTTAAGTAGTCTCACGAGTCAGACTTTTCTTATTGATTACTCACAGGGTAGACTTTGACCTTCGAGTACTCACGAGTCAAACTTCTTGCTAGTGAGTCAAACTCGTTAGTAACAAGTGTGATTAGCCAATGAGTTAGTTCAATTCATTTTCTATGCCGAGTTGAGTTTGATTTACAAGTTTGAGTCAAAATTGATAAGTTTTTTAACTATGGGATCAATGAGCCTTGAACTGCATATGAAGGGCTGTACGAATAAAAGAACCTAGAACTATGTGTGAAGGGTTGCGCCTGTAATTGTGTGTGAAGGAAGGAAAGTTAAGGAAGACCATAACTATGTGTGAAAGGTCAGGGCTAAAACTATGTGAAGGCATGGAAAGATTGTGGCAATAATGGTGTTGTCCTAGTAGATATCTAATAGTATTATATCTCATTGGAAGCACCTATTGAATTTGTCTTGATGAGTTCGTAAGGCTCATGCCTAAGTTGTAAAGTTGACACTCCAATGTGGGAGTGGCATTCAACTTGTATTGCCTATTATTGGATTGTGAATCACAATGTTGCAATCAATATGTGATGCACCTATTTTCAAAAATAACTACTATTGAGATTATCGAAGATTATTGTGAGTATAAATTGTTAGAATTAGGGAAAGAAAACAAGAATTTCCTTTTCAAAATTTTTTGTAGACAAGATCAGCAAGAACACATTAAATATATACAGATCTGAACTCCAAAAATATTCTCAGTATGTTTAGATAGTTAGATCTGAACTAGAAAGTAATTCTGAACATGTACAGTAGATAGATCTAAACTATAAAACATTTCTGAGTGAGTAAAAACATTTAGATCTGAACTTGAAAGTAATTCTTAACATGTACAGTAGATAGATCTAAACTATAAAACATTTCTGAGTGAGTAAAAACATTTAGATCTGAACTAGAAAGTAATTCTNAGAGGATTGTGCTCGTTTAACCATCGACGATACCCTCGTCACCCAACCACAGGCCGAAGCCACCCTCCGAGCACCTTGACCTTGACCGAGAAGAGAATCCTGGTAGCAGTCAATAGTCAAGAGAGGCTAAATGCACTAAGCAAGAAAATAGAAACTAAACTGAACAGATGATCCCCCACCCAGAAGCTAACGCACCACTTTCCAGCTCTCCCAGAAAACTTGCGCACAAAACTGCTGCTGCCTGCAACTGCCTGCGCAGATTTGGCTCTCACTGCAACTGCTGAGATGTGAAATAATGAAACTGGTGCCCTTTATTTATAGTGGACTGGCCAGAGTAACTGGGGCCGACTTCTCCTTCTTTGCATCAATAAATTCAATTTAAATATATTTGTTCAACCGACAACTTGTCTAGGGTTTCCTTCAATTCTTTGCTTCCTCTTGGAGGATTCTAGTCTCGTCATAGGTCACAATAGAGGTTCATACCTCCCGAAGCTACCATAATATTAACAGGCATGTGTTTAACTATCTTTTGTAGATATAGCTAGCCTATTATCCCATATAGTTTGTACCTCACTAAGGAAATGCATCCTCACGCTGTAACCCAATCCAATGATTGAATGTTTACTTACCATGCTTATGGCTTGAAATCCCTATAAATGCTTGTCTTGGGGGTTTGGAAGACACACACTTGACTAACGTGAAAATTTGCAACAACGAGTCTTGGAATCACTGTTGCGTTGTTGTCACTGTGATTGGGTTATGGTGTTTGTGGTATTTTGTTGTGAATCTATGATCATGAAAGTCTATAACTATATGATTTGAAACTATATCCAAGAGGGGATGGCTTGTTGTTGTAGGCTAGTTATCTCCTCACAACTGTAAGGTTGAAGGATTAAGCAATATTATAAAACCCAACTCAAAGAATAAATCGATGAGGCTAGAGAGTAAGAGTTTGATTCAGACTTTGGCAAAAACTTAGCTAATACAGAATTTTAAAAAATTGCAGCATAATGGTTATTTGCTTTTTCTATTTTGGTTATATAAAGGAACCCATCGAGTTTTCATTAGGCTCATGAGTCAGACTTTTCTTAGTGATTACTCACAGGGTAGACTTTGACCTTCGAGTACTCACGAGTCAAACTTCTTGCTAGTGAGTCAAACTCGTTAGTAACGAGTGTGATTAGCCAATCAGTTAGTTCAATTCATTTGCTATGCCAAGTTGAGTTTGATTTACAAGTTTGAGTCAAAATTGATAAGTTTTTTAACTATGGGATCAATGAGCCTTGAACTGCATATGAAGGGCTGTATGAATAAAAGAACCTAGAACTATGTGTGAAGGGTTGCGCCTGTAATTGTGTGTGAAGGAAGGAAAGTTAAGGAAGACCATAACTATGTGTGAAAGGTCAGGGCCAAAACTATGTGAAGGCATGGAAAGATTGTGGCAATAATGGTGTTGTCCTAGTAGATATCTAATAGTATTAAATCTCATTGGAAGCATCTATTGAATTTGTCTTGATGAGTTCGTAAGGCTCATGCCTAAGTTGTAAAGTTGACACTCCAATGTGGGAGTGGCATTCAACTTGTATTGCCTATTATTGGATTGTGAATCACAATGTTGCAATCAATATGTGATGCACCTATTTTCAAAAATAACTACTATTGAGATTATCGAAGATTATTGTGAGTATAAATTGTTAGAATTAGGGAAAGAAAACAAGAATTTCCTTTTCAAAATTTTTTGTAGACAAGATCAGCAAGAACACATTAAATATATACAGATCTGAACTCCAAAAATATTCTCAGTATGTTTAGATAGTTAGATCTGAACTAGAAAGTAATTCTGAACATGTACAGTAGATAGATCTAAACTATAAAACATTTCTGAGTGAGTAAAAACATTTAGATCTGAACTTGAAAGTAATTCTTAACATGTACAGTAGATAGATCTAAACTATAAAACATTTCTGAGTGAGTAAAAACATTTAGATCTGAACTAGAAAGTAATTCTGAACATGTACAGTAGATAGATCTAAATTGTAAAATATTTCTGAGTGAACAACACACTTAGATCTGAACTGTAGATGTAATTCTAAGTCAGATCTGAACTGTAGATATATATCTGAGCATGCACAGTAGACAGATCTAGACTAGGTAAACATTTCTTAGCATGCATATTAGATAAATCTGAACTAGACAATAAAATCAAAGTATGCTAATCAATAGATCTAAGTACAAGCAAAACAATAGGACTGAAAACAGCAACTTACCTCTTGATGATCTTACCTTTATGTAATAAAGAAGATCATGCCACATATGAGAGATGATAGGCCAAAGTGTTATGCTCAGATAAGTCTGGGTGTCATGGATCTACCTCAATCAAGGGTTAGATCTCTAACAAGAGAATAGAGGACAATGAAGCCACCAAGGAGAAAAACTCACTCAAAGCAATCAAAACCCCACTGGAAACAAAAACCCTTGTCCAAGCTACACACAGTAAGAGATCCAGATCAGGACCAAGGGTGGACGACTGCCTGTAATGAAGGTTTAGCAACCCAGTAAGGGTGATGTGGCCTTCAAGGTTCCTGTTCTTCTCAGGAAAGGGGGGACGACAGCCTCAAGCAGAGTTCCGCTAGCTTTAGGAGAGGGCTGGCTGTATTAAAACTGGCAGCAGAGGAGAGGGCGGCAGCTTCAAACACTTGCAACAGTAAACAAAAGAACCCTCAACACAACAACACAACAACCCTTAGCACTGTAGAGGATACTTGGTAGTAGCAAAGGAAAAACCTTCAACACAGCAAAAATATTGGACCTGTCAACAGCAATCAAATGAAGGCTGATCTGAAATGTCAAAGGAGGCCGCAGCACACATAGAGGATCTCAGAGCAATCCGCCAGACTTGGAAGAGGAGATAATGAGTGTAAGTAAAAGTGAGGGGGAAGGGTTTATATTTATACTTTTAGGCTAGGGCTAGGCTAATAAAAAATATAATTAAAAATAACATATTCAATTAATATAAATATCAATTTAATATGTTATAATTAAACATTAATTAATATTTTTCTTATTAAGCCCTAAAACAAAAAATACAAACCCCAATCAAATTCAAACTCAAAAATCAAAGCGTGAAGAATAAGTTAGGGGTTTAAGAGAGGTTCTCTTAGTGGCAACACATGTCCATATTATTCCCAAGGTGACCAATTAACTTTATCATCACTGCATATGGGATACATCTCTCATGTGGTCATGCTCATCTTCATAATCTCTCCTAGGTCCTGTGGACCATCCTGGAAGAGAGGAAGATGATCACACACTAACAAATCTTGGTATTACACCAAGATCTACTTGATCAAAGATCATGTCGCCCCAGAACAAATCTGGGGTCTTAACCACCAAGGTACAAGACCAAGGATCAACCCATGCTTCAGACATGGGTACCCTAGAACACATCTAGGGGCCCTAGACATATCTAGGGACTTAGACTGCTTGGTCCCAGACCAAGAACCCCAGTCATCTACTGGGGGCCCTCACAAGGGTCTTTGCCATGGCTCTAACTGCTTGGTCCCAGACTAAGAACCCCAGGAGTGTACTGGGGGCCCTAGTTCTCAACTAGGGTCTTATGCCATCCTCCAGGGAGAATGGCTCTTGCAGCTGCATGAAATTCAACACTCCCTCTCAGCAACACAAAGCTTGTCACGAAAGTACACAAACTTTGTTAGGGACAGTGGCTTGGTCAAAATATCTGCCATCGGAACATACTGAATACTGAGAATGTTCTTCTGCACCATGTCTCGGACATAGTGATATCTCATCTCAATTTGCTTCGACCTATCGTGAAACACCGGATTCTCGGAGAGCTTTATACAACTCTGATTGTCACAGTGAATGACCGTGGGCTCTAGCTCTGCACTGAACAAGTCTGAAAGTAGCTTCCTAAGCCACACTGCTTCTCTGCTAGCAGCATTTGCAACAATGTATTCTGCTTCTACAGTGCTCTGAGCTATGGAGTCCTGTTTCTTGCTGGACCAGGAAATCATTGTTGAACCCAAGCTGAAGCAATATCCGGAAGTGCTCTTCCAATCCACTGTACTGCCCATCCAATCTGAATCTGTAAATCCATGAAGCATTACACCTCCACTGGATGTGTATCTGAGACCATAGGTTATAGTTCCTCGAACATATCTCAGAATATGTTTAACAACAACCATATGTATATGCTTTGGTTCACACGTGAATTGGATGAGGGCATTTACCGCATAACAAATGTCCGGTCTAGTATGTACGAGGTACATCAATGACCCAATGATCTGTCGATATAAGGTGGGGTCTTCTGGATCTGGACCTGTAACTTGACCTTGTAGTTTATTTAGGTTAGAGATCATTGGAGTGGTCATGGACTTACAATTGATCATGCCAAATCTGCGGAGTACATCAACTGCATATTTGCTCTGTGAGAGAAAGATCTCACCTGGTTTTTGCCACACCTCCAAGCCCAAAAAATAATGCACGAGCCCCAGGTCTTTCATTTCAAACTCTGCGGAAAGCTCCCTCTTAGTCTGAGCTATCAAGTTTTCCTCTCCAGTGAGGAACAAATCATCCACGTAGAGGACTAAGATAACTGGATGATTTTGTACAATCTTTATATAAATATTGGGATCTGCAATGCTCTTGGTGAATCCAAGACTCTGTAGAAAACTGTCTATTCTACCATACCAAGCTCTCGGAGCTTGCTTTAACCCGTACAGGGCTTTCTTGAGTTTGCACACATGAGATTCTTTCTCATGTATCACGAAACCTTTAGGCTGTTCGATATACACTTCTTGCTCAACTTCACCATTAAGAAAAGCAGTCTTAATGTCCATCTGGTGAAGTTTCCAACCAAAAATTGTTGCAAGAGAGATAATAATCCTGATGGAAGTATATCTGGCCATTGGAGCAAAGATCTCGTCATAGTCAATTCCTTCTTTTTGAGAGAAACCACGAGCTACGAATCTAGCCTTGTATTTTTCAATACTGCCATCTGCTGCATGCTTTATCTTATAAAGCCATTTGGAAGTTACCACTGATTTTCCACGAGGTCTAGGAACTACTGCCCATACATTATTCTTTAGAATTGAATCATATTCTTCTATCATAGCATCTTTCCACACTTGATATTTGGAGGCTTCTACAAATGTGGAAGGTTCTGAATCAATCACAATATTCAACTTAGCTATGAGACCGGAGTACTTATCTGGTTTCTTGCTTTCTCTGAAGGTGCCCTTAGGAGCTGAATGATTTTCTTCTTCTTTTAGTATTTCCCGGCACCAGGCTGGTTTCCTTTTAATAGGAGGTATCTCCATTGGAAACTCAATAGTATCCTTTGAGGGATCCACTGGAAGTTCCGAGGTTTCCTCCCTCTGCTCATCTGGAAGAGGAGAATCTGAAGAATCAAGTGGTGGAGCTACTTGCTCCTTTGAATCACATGGAAGTTCTCTGGCCCGACGAAAAGCTGTCTCTTCATGAAAAGTCACGTCTCTACTTACTTCGATGAACTTTTGACTTGGGATATAAATCCTGTAAGCCTTTGAGGTTTCACTGTATCCCACAAAAGTTCCTTTCTTTCCAGAGGGCTCTAGCTTAGTTCTTTTTTCCTTTGGAATGTGAATATAGACTGGACTGCCAAAGATTCTCAAGTGATCAATTGAAGGCTTCATTCCGGTAAAAACTTATTCTGGAGTTTTCGCTTCAAGAGCTTTGTGTGGACATAGTTCTGTTCTTTCTTTCGGCTACCCCATTCTGTTGGGGGTTATACGGCACAGTCAACTCCCTCTTAATTCCATAAGCTCGACAAAGTTCATCATATTTGAAGGAGTCAAATTCTTTACCATTGTCTATTCTGAAAACTCAGATGTGTCTGCATGTTTGATTTTCAGCAAGATTCTCGAAATCTTGAAATCCGTTGAAAGATTCATCTTTAGTTTTTAAAAAATAAATCCAAGTTTTACGAGAACAATCATCAATAAAAATGATATAGTAAATACAACCATTCATAGATGGAGCAGTCATGGGCTCACAAAGATCATAATGAATTAGATCTAGAATGCCATTAGATTTTCTATTGCTGTGAGGATAAGGTTTATTAGTATTCTTATCGAATGCACAACCTCTACAAACACTATCATGCTCAAAAGAAAATACTGGCATACCTGTCACCATCTTTTGCAAACCTGGAAGTGCATTGTAGTTGAGATGTTCAAGTCTTCTGTGCCAAAGCTCGCAGGGATTTACCATCTCATGAGCTAGTGCTTGAACAACTTGACCTGAAATTTTATAAAGTCCACTCTCACGAGTTCCAATAGTCATAACAATGCTCATATCTTCATTTGAGAACCACATGAGGGCCTTCCCTTTGGTGAAGGCTATTGAGTAACTTTTGCTTTCTAACACTACAACTGAGATTAAATTTTTCTTTAAACTAGGAACATAAAGAATTTCATGAATATGAAAGATATTACCTGATTGGAGTTGGAAAGAAGTAGATCCATAATATTTTATGTCACAAGTACCATCATCACCCAATTCCACCTTTACATTGAATTTCTTGTTCCGATAGTTTGCAAGATTTTGTTTGAAGCCTGTCATGTGTTTGGAAGCATCGTTGTCCATTAACCAAATCTCCTCTGACTTGGTAATGGTGCCAGAAAGAGCTGAGATAAGATAGAATTCTTCTTGTTGTTTTTGCTCTTTGGTGGTAACCTTGGTTTGTCTTCTTTGAGGCTCCTGTTGAGGTTTAGCCTCTTCAGTGGCAACTGAGGCTTGGAACCTTCCTTTTCTTTTCTTTTGAGAGGGAGGGTTCCTACAATCTCTTGCATAATGTCCTAGCTTATTGCAGTTAAAACATTTTACTTTAGATAAGTGAGGATTACGATGAGATAACTTACCTTGAGGTTTCTTACCTTTGCCTTTAGATTTAGGGAACTTCTTCCATTTCTTGGTTTTTGCTGCAAGGGCATGATCTTTTAGAATTGAATGATCATTTCTGCTGTTTAATCTTCCTTTTTCTTCTCAGCAGTTATGCCACAATCTTTCAAAGTTAGGTTGGGATTATCTTCCATTGATAGATGCGAGAAAAACTCCCCATGACAGGAAGTCCATCAAATGCAGTTTACACAAGGTCATCATCATCTACAAGAACTCCTATTGCAATAAGCTGATCTTTGGTTTGAGCAATCTTGGAGAAGAAGGTAGCAACTGATTCATCTTTTCCCATTCTCAAAGTACGTAGTTGTTTCTTCAATATTCTTTTATGATTTGGTGTCGTTGTCCATTAACCAAATCTCCTCTGACTTGGTAATGGTGCTAGAAAGAGCTGAGATAAGACAATATTCTTGTTGTTCTTGCTCTTTGGTGGAAGCCCTGGTTTGTCTTCTTTGAGGCTCTTGTTGAGGTTTAGCCTCTTCAGTGGCAACTGAGGCTTGGAACCTTCCTTTTCTTTTCTGTTGAGAAGGAGGGTTCCTGCAATCTCTTGCATAATGCCCTAGTTTATTGCAGTTAAAACATTTTACTTTAGATAAATGAGGATTAAGATGAGATAACTTACTTTGAGGTTTCTTACCTTTGCCTTTAGATTTAGGGAACTTCTTCCATTTCTTGGCTTTTGCTGCAAGGGCATGATCTTTTAGAATTGAATGATCATTTTTGCTGTTTAATCTTCCTTCTTCTTCTAAGCAGTCATGCCACAATCTTTCAAAGTTAGGTTGGGATTCTCTTCCATTGACAGATGCGAGAAAAACTCCCCATGACAGGAAGTCCATCAAATGCAGTTTGCACAAGGTCATCATCATCTATAGGAACTCCTATTGCAATAAGCTGATCTTTGGTTTGAGCAATCTTGGAGAAGAAGGTAGCAACTAATTCATCTTTTCCCATTCTCAAAGTACGTAGTTGTTTCTTCAATATTCTTTTCTGAGTTGGTGCTTTCTTTTCATAGAAGTTTTGCCAAAGCATCAAAACAATCTTTGACAGTCCTCAGATGACCAATGATGGGCATCATGCTGTCCTTAACAGAATAAAAAATGATTCTTTTAGCCTTGGTTTGTTTCTTTTTGTATGCTGCCCTGACTGTATTTGAAGTGGGTTCTTCAATTTCCCTAGTGATCAACTCTTCTAGATCATTTTCTTCAAGAATGTTAACTATTCTGCATTTCCAAGCATTGAAGTTGGCAGCCCCTACAAGTCTGTCTTCAACTTTAACTGAAAAGGAGGCCATGCTGAGATCTAGATTAGTTTAATAAAGAGATGCTGCTGATCTGCAAAACAACCCTAATATGGATCTACGCAGGCTCAAGTCTGCACACTTCTTGAGCTCTTTTCATGCCCTAAGCTCTGATACCATGTTAGAATTAGGGAAAGAAAACAAGAATTTCCTTTTCAAAATTTTCTGTAGACAAGATTAGCAAGAACACATTAAATATATACAGATCTGAACTCCAAAAATATTCTTAGTATGTTTAGATAGTTAGATCTGAACTAGAAAGTAATTCTGAACATGTACAGTAGATAGATCTAAACTATAAAACATTTCTGAGTGAGTAAAAACATTTAGATCTGAACTAGAAAGTAATTCTGAACATGCACAGTAGATAGATCTAAACTATAAAACATTTCTGAGTGAGTAAAAACATTTAGATCTGAACTAGAAAGTAATTCTGAACAGGTACAGTAGATAGATCTAAACTGTAAAATATTTCCGAGTGAACAACACACTTAGATCTGAACTGTAGATGTATTTCTAAGTCAGATCTGAACTGTAGATATATATCTGAGCATGCACAGTAGACAGATCTAGATTAGGTAAACATTTCTTAGCATGTACATTAGATAAATCTGAACTAGACAATAAAATCAAAGTATGCTAATCAATAGATCTAAGTACAAGCAAAGCAATAGGATTGAAAACAACAACTTACCTCTTGATGATCTTACCTCTATGTAATAAAGAAGATCATGCCACATATGAGAGATGATAGGCCAAAGTGTTATGCTTAGATAAGTCTGGTTGTCATGGATCTACCTCAAGGGTTAGATCTCTAACAAGAGAATAGAGGACAATGAAGCCACCAATGAGAAAAACTCACACAAAGCAATCAAAACCCCACTGGAAACAAAAACCCTTGTCTAAGCCACACACAGTAAGAGATCTAGATTAGGACCAAGGGTGGACGATTGCCTGTAATGAAGGTTTAGCAACCCAGTAAGGGTGCCACGACCTTCAAGGTTCCTGTTCTGCTCAGGAAAAGGGGGAGGACAGCCTCAAGCAGAGTTCCGCTAGCTTTAGGAGAGGGCTGGCTGTATTAAAATTGGTAGCAGAGGAGAGGGCGACAACTTCAAACACTTGCAACAGTAAACAAAAGAACCCTCAACACAACAACACAACAACCCTTAGCACTATAGAGGATGCCTGGCAGTAGCAAAGGAAAAACCTTCAACACAGCAAAAATATTAGACCTGTCAACAACAATCAAATGAAGGCTGATCTGAAATGTCAAAGGAGGCCGCAACACACATAGAGGATCTCAGAGCAATCCGCCAGACTTGGAAGAGGAGAGAATCAGTGTAAGTAAAAGTGAGGGGGAAGGGTTTATATTTATACTTTTAGGCTAGGGCTAGGCTAATAAAAAATATAATTAAAAATAACATATTCAATTAATATAAATATTAATTTAATATGTTATAATTAAACATTAATTAATATTTTACTTATTAAGTCCTAAAACAAAAAATACAAACCGCAATCAAACTCAAACTCAAAAATCAAAGGGTGAAGAACAAGTTAGGGGTTTAGGAGAGGTTCTCTTAGTGGAACACATGTCCATATTATTCTCAAGGTGACCAATTAACTTTATCATCACTGCATATGGGATACATCCCTCATGTGGTCATGCTCATCTTCATAATTTCTCCTAGGTCCTGTGGACCATCCTGGAAGAGAGGAAGATGATCACACACCAACAAATCTTGGTATTACACCAAGATCTACCTGATTAAAGATCAGGCTGCCCCAGAACAAATCTGGGGTCTTAACCATCAAGGTACAATGCCAAGGATCAATCCATGCTTTAGACATGGGTACCCTAGAACACATCTAGGGGCCCTAGACATATCTAGGGACTTAGACTGCTTGGTCCCAGACCAAGAACCCCAAGAGTGTACTGGGGGGCCTAGTTCTCAACTGGAGGGAGCTAACAACTTCAGAGCCTAGAGGTACAGAGTATCCCTCCTCCTAGAAAAACATGATCTAGAGAAGTTCACTAAAGAAGAGGTTTCAGAACCAGAGGGAGATGAGGCTAAAGCAAAGCACAAGAAGGATATGGTCAAAGCAAAGAGGATTATTGCAGACTCCATTAAGGACCATCTTATTTATCACATATTTTCATTATCCACTCTAAAAGAAATGATGGATGCCTTAACCCGACTGTTTGAAGGAAACAACATCAACCGAAGAATGACCTTGAGAACTCAGTTAAAGAACGTGAGGATGCAGAATTCAGAAACCATCCACTCTTACTTCTCAAGAGTGAACCAGATCAAGGAGCAGATAGAAGCCATTGGTGATACAATGAATGGAGAAGAAATGGTGATGACCATGTTGAATGGCCTCCCAAGGTCATGGGATGCATTTATTCAAGGGATATGCTCAAGAAGGAAGCTAACCAAGTTCAGTAGGTTATGGGAAGATTGCAACCAAGAAGAAGCAAGGATGGCAACAAGAGAAGAGAAGATGACAGATGATGATCAAGCCCTAGCCATTCGCACCAGGAAAGGAAAGAACAAGAAAGAACCCTCCTCACCTAAGAAGTTTCATAAGGGCTGAAGAAATAACCCAAATATTAGATGTTTCTGTTGTCAGAAAATGGGACACATTGCTAGGAATTGTTCCCTCATTCAGAGACCAAGGGAAAAGAAAGGGGGTAAAAGGCAACATGTTCATACAACTGAGGATGATGAGCCACCCAAGAAGGTTGCAAAGGAAGATGAATCAAGTGATGAGTATGTTCTTATCTCAACCCTTACAGGAAGTGTCACTCATGGAAGTGACATTTGGCTGGTGGACAGTGGTGCTTCCAAGCACATCACAGGTTATAAAGACTCCTTGTCTAACCTTACTCATAAGGATTCATTGCACAAGGTGAAATTGGGAGATGACTATTAGTATCCAATCAAAGGAGTAGGATAAGCCTCGTCCAAGTTAGACTCAGGAAAGCCAATGAAGATGAAGGAAGTTCTCTATGTTCCTAGATTGAAGAAGAACCTTCTCTCGATTTCAAGATTGGATGAGAAGGGTTACAGAGTTGCATTTGTTGATGGACAAGTTCTCATGTGGCCTAGAGGGAAGACTTTTAATGATGCTGTGGTGATTGGATTTCAAGAGGGAGGACTCTACAAATTGAAAGGGCGATCAGATTCAAAATTAATTCACAACTATGTGAATCCCAACGAAATATGGCATTGGAGATTTGCTCACCTACATTACAAGGCCCTACCGAGTGTGAGCATGATGGTGACGGGACTGTTATCGCACAGTTTGTAGTTTAGGTCAAAGGCTAAAGGATAGAGACCAAACTGGCGTAACAGGAACCTTCCCCACCCAATGTCACCTCAATGGGGAGGTTCTTTCTGTTTAGGGAGGTTAACCTAGGGGAGACGTCCCCAGTAACCTGGGTTTTTGAAGAGGCAAAGGTGTAAAGTCAAGATTAAAGTTTCCCCTTCACAGGTTACCACCAAGGTCAGACAGTCCGGCTAATCAGCCAATAAAGAAGTGTATGCCCAAATGAAAACACCTGCTCGGAACAAGACAACAACAGTACAGTATATATGCAGGCTATAACTCAATGGGTTAGTACTTCAATGACTATCTGATATCAATTAATAAGCAATGTAAAACAATAGATACCAATGAGGTCAACGTTTTATCAATTAGCTATGGAAAAAGCATCAATTCATTAATAACTATCAAGATGATCAAGTCAACAATGTATCCAACCAACACTTTACTCAATAAATGCTTTAGATCATCATCCAATTGCTTATAGAAGACAAATGCTGCGTCAAGATGAGATAACCAAGTGTGACGTCAGCCTTATCTAGGTTAGTTTGTTAGTTAGGGTTTCAAAATTCAAAGTTTTGAGAGTGGTTTTGGACACTAGGACTTCAACGTTGGAGGCTAAAGATCAGTGCCTTAGGGTATATGGGGTCAAACAAGATAAGGGAATAAGGTTTTGAAAGGATGAAGACTTAAAGACAAGAGGGAAGGGTTCTAAAGTGCTGCAAAGACAGGGCCGGGCCTTAGAATCAAAATCCTAGGGGAAAGAGGCTCACTCTGGTGTTGCTTAAGCAAGGCCTCGTGCTCTTTCCTCCTTCCTTAGGTCAACTTGGCAAAACAGCTAGCATAAATGATAAATTTAACCAATGGATGAGGTGAGAGAAAGTGTTGTAAAGACAAGGCTTTCAAACCCTAGAAGATGATGGCCCTAGGTGTAGATAACCTAGGCCTAGGACGTCACCCCCTTTTCAACCTATAAAAATCAATGCTAGCTTAAGGGAAGAAACAAGATGGGTGTAGCAAAGGCTAGGCTCAATCCTCCTTCAATGGCTGAAATATTTCTCTCTAAGGGGACATGAAACAAGGACCTACTTGTGTGCTTGTTACCTAGGGTTTTAAATCAACAATTTAATAAGCAAATGCAAGAAATCAAACCTACAACCATTCAATTAAGAAGTTTTGCA
>SNQJ01S0068026.1:97547-119794 GCA_010110895.2 Picea sitchensis
GCCATTTGATTAAGAAGAACCTAGCCTAGCCATTGCTACACTAGTTCCTCTTTTTCTTGAGTTAGTTTGAAACATAAATTGAAGAAAGAAGACGTCCTAGGCCTAATTTATTTTACACCTAGGGTTTGACTCTTAGGGTTTGAGAAGCCTTGTCCCCAAGCAACACTTTTCAGCCATAGATTTATGTTTTATAGCTAGCCGTTTTTGCCAAAGAGTCTTAAGGAAAGAGGGAGGAGCATGAGGCCTAGCTTTAGCTACACCGGAATGAGCCTTCTCCCCTTAGGGTTTTGATTTGGTGGCCCTGCCATTGCAGCACCATTAAACCTAACTCTCCCGTCCTTAGGTTTAAGTCATAAGCCTTTGTCTTCTCAAAACCCCAGGTCATCGGGGACGTCTCCCCTGGGCCTACCACCCTAAACAGAAAGAGCTATCCTATTGAGGTGACAGTGGTAGGATAGTCTCAGTTTCGCCAGTTTGCCTTTCTTCCATCCATCCTTTACTCCAACTACAAACTGCGCGATAACAAGGACAAAATTGGATCCATTCAGAAAGAATGACATATTTGTTGGTTACAGTGACACATCGAAGGCATACAGGATATATATTCCAGGTCACCAAAAAGTTGAGATTAGCTGAGATGTCACCTTTGATGAGAGTGCAGCTTTCATCAAATCAAAACAAGACTGTGCAAAAGAGGTTCATTAGGAGGAGAATGAAGTTACTAGAGTTCCAAAGGTAGAAGCGGTTGAACCAGAGGAAGTCATTCATGAGGATAATGACATGGCAGAACCTCAGAGGCTAGCAGAGATGCCTTTTCGCAAGAGAAGACCAGCTTGGGCACAGGAGCTCATCAAAGATGTAGAAAGATATGGTGCCCCAGAAAAATATCTCAGTGAAAGTAACAAGCCGAAACCATATTCCAGCTATGTGGCATGTTTGTGTGATATCATGGATGCAGAACCGTCCAGTTATGAAGAGGCTGCAGAAAAAAGGGTATGGAAGGATGCCATGGGGGTGGAATATCAGTCCATAGTAAAGAATGATGTCTGGGATGTGGTCCCCAGACCGAAGGATAAATCAGTAGTAAGTTGAAAATGGATCTACAAGACAAAACATGCACTTGATGGTCGTATTGAAAAGTATAAAGCTAGATTTGTGGCTTGAGAATTCTCTCATAAGGAGGGCATTGACTATGAGGAGACATTTTCTCCCGTGGCGAGATATACCTCGATCAGGACTATACTTTCTTTGGCCACAGTAATGAAATGGAAAGTGCATCAAATGGATGTGAAGACATCCTTCTTGAATGGTGAAATAAAAAAGGAAGTATATGTGGAGCAACCACAAGGGTTCGAGGTACATGACAGGGAGACACATGTGTGTAGATTGAAGAAGGATTTATATGGATTAAAGCAGCACCCAGAGCATGGTATGGCAGGATCGACAGTTTTTTGACGATCTTAGGATTTACAAAGAGCAGGCAAATCCTAACCTTTACTTTAAGGTTGTGGATGATGGTCTGGTAATACTACTACTGTATGTGGATGACCTGTTTCTAATAGGTGTGGAAAAGGTCATCTCGGAGTGTAAGAGAAAACTGGCTGCTGAGTTTGAGATGAAAGATCTAGGGACGATGCATTACTTTTTGGGTCTCTAGGTATGGCAGAGACAGGATGAGATCTTTCTGAATCAAGGGAAGTATGCAGTGGAAATCCTGAAGAGGTTCGGGATGTTGGATTGCAAGACAATGGCTACACCTATGGTATCAAATCTGAAGTTGTTGTAGGATACGACTTCAAAGATTGTGGATGTTACTTTATATAGGTAGATGGTGGGTTCATTGATGTACTTGATGAACATGAGACCGGATATATGTTTTGCTGTGAACACCCTGAGTCATTATATGGAGCAACCCAGGCAGGTTCATTTGGTCGCAGCAAAACATGTGATGAGGTACCTTAAGGGTACATTGGATTATGGTCTAAAGTATGTGACAAACCATGAGTTCGGGTTATATGGATATTCAGATTCATATTGGGCCGGTAGTATTCCTAATCGGAAGAGTACTTTGACATATTGCTTCAGTCTAGGCTCTGGTATGGTTTYGTGGAGCAGCAGGAAGCAGTCATGTGTAGCACTTAGTACGGTTGAGGCTGAATATGTGGCATCATGTAGAGAAGTAGTGTGGCTTTAGAAGCTGTTGTCTGGGTTATTTGGTCTCAAACTGGAGGCGACCGACATTTGGTGTGACAACCAGAGTTGTATGAAGTTGTCAGAGAATCCGGTGTTCCATGACAGGTCGAAGCATATCGAGATCAAATATCACTATATTAGGGATATGGTGTAGAGGGGAGCAGTGAGGCTCCAGTACGTGACTATCGAGGAGCAGGTTGTGGACGTGTTGACCAAGCCATTGTCGAGGACAAAGTTCGAGCACTTCAGGGACAAGCTTGGTGTGGTCCCTCTTTAGAGGAAGTGACGAGGTACAGATGCATTGCGGGGTAGTGGATGTCCTGAGGACATGTTGTTGCTATTTGAGAGCTACCCATAGGCCTTGGATGCATTGTTGTGAAGTCACAGGGGTGCACATGATGAGGTACAAATGCATTGCGGGGTAGTGGATGTCATGGTGACATGTTGAAGCTATTTGAGAGCTACCCACATGCCTTGAATGCATTGGCTGTGAAGTCATGTTGTACTATGGATATCCGATGATGTATAGATTCATATGTTCAACAGTCAATGGTCATGAGCTCATGTGGTAACAAAGAATACCTTCCTAATTAAGAGGGAGTGTTGATATTTTGATGTAACTACGGAAGATATTCTTTTGTATTTGTATTGGTCAAACCTCGAGAAGGTTATTGTAATCTTATTGTATAAATCGGCTCAAAATAAATTGTTATTTTATTGTTATCCTTATTGTAAAAGTCAAAATGGCCCCTCTTAGGGTTGCGTCTTTTCGGGAGTCAGTTATGTGTATAAATAGAGGTCGAGTTCCTCTCATTTGTATACACACAACTCACCTTCTCTTGTGTATTTGGAGCATAGCAATGGAGGTCTAACGCAGGAGGTCTTGGTTTCTTGGTCTTTGGTATTTTGGTCTTGGTCTATTTGTGGAGAGCTATAATGTGACATTGTACTGGTTGAAGGAATCTATACTGAGGAATTGGTTGTTGGGTTTTCTCCCCCACGAGGGTTTCCCAGGATATATCTTGTGTTCTATGATTGTTTGTTTATCTTTTAGTGATCCTATTACATGCAATTGTTAATGAATGTTAAAGAAGATAACTGTAAGTTCTAAAATTCTAATACAAACTACCACCAATAAAAAAAATATGCAAAGTATTAATGAGGTGGTATGACAAGACAATTTCCAGATTTAAAGTAAAGAGGATCTAGGTCAAATTGATAGGATTTCCAAGTCAAGTGTAGGCTTAATAGGATCCCCAAACACTAGAAATAAAGAAAAAGTTTAGGGCTGTTGTAGAATTGTTTAAACAGAAATACAATTACAACACTAGAACAATTTATTAAAGCAGAAAATAAATAGCCCTTTAACATACAATAATTCAGTTACTGAGAAGGCTAAAAGATGAGCTAAAATTAGGGTTTTAATTACAAACCAATTCAGCAAATTAAAGAAGAGTAAACAACCCTAAAACCCTAGACGTTTTGCCCTAGATGGTTGTTATAACTTTAGAAATATAAACTACGGTTTCAACAATGTGATTTAGGTCAATAGTATGCCTAAATACCCAAAACATCTTAGCCTTTATGGCTGGAAATGAAAGTTTTCTGCAATAAAACCCTAAATTTAACCCTAAAACGGTAAAAGTAAGTAATTTTCAGCATTAATGATTGACTATTGGGAGAAAAAGACTAGTGCCTACCATTTTTTTTGGGCTTACAATGTCAATTAAGGATCCCTTCGGAGAGAAATGTGTAGATTTTTTCGGGTGATACTTAGAGGTTGTCCACTACTAACCCTAGGAGATCCCCCCAAAATGATAAAGGATAAATCAAGGGAAGGTCCTCCACTAGTCACCTTACAAGAGAATGCTAAGCCAACACTAGAGAATAAACATTACACTTAAATGCATTTATAAACATAATCACAAGATAAAAAAAAGGCCACTTAATAAATCTTTCATCCATCAAAACCCTAGTTTCCAATGATTATCCTAGTAGTAATAGAGGATCCACAAGAATTTTTCCAAAAAATCACTCTAACCATCCATAGCATTCTTCATGAGAGAGAACAAATAGAAGTAGACAAGTAGTGATAAATCTCCACAAGTAGCAATGATTTACAAGATGAGAAATGCTTCTCTATTTATATGAGAGATCTAGTGCAAAAGAGAAATGTTGCCATGAAAGGGTGCAACGTTTCATCTCTAAGAGGTGCCTTATCATCCAAAGGGTGCAATGTCCCATCAAAAGGTGCCATATCATCATCAAGAAGCCCCAAATGTCACATCAAGGTGCCCCATCATTATAAGGTGCAACATGCCATCATCTAAGTGAAACATCCCATCATCAAGAGGTACCATCATTAATGAAAAGGTGCCAAGTTCTCTCTCCAAGTCCAATGTCCTCTAGAGAAGGTGGAATGTCCTCAATCAAGTGGTGGGGACTGTTATCGCACAATTTGTAACTTGGGCAAAGCCCAACCCAATCCACAGAAGTGTGACAACTATGGGAGTACCTACCCACTATCACCTTAGATAGACACTCGCCTCGCTTTAGTGATGATGAAATCACCACAAGGGGGGAATCCTGGTGACCCTAGGGGGATTGAGATGGAAAGTGTAAGAATGATAGATGAACACCCCTATAGGTCAAGATTGAAGGAGTAAGGCTTGAGAACGAGTTTTGTAGATGGAGAATGGTTGCCAAGTATAGAGTACTTGCAAAACAGTGTTAGCCCTGCCCAGAACAAGACAAATGATGGATATACAAGCTTTAAACCAAGGGGGATCAAGCAAGAAACCTTGCTGTCCCAAATTGCAGTAGTATGGAAATATATATATCAGCAACAAATAATAACAATAGCTGCAAATTTAACCATCCAAAATCTAGTACAAGATATAAAAAATAAAGCGAGCAATGACTAGTCAAACTTCCAATGGTTAGAGCAAGGCTTTGGTGGCTTTAAGGGCTGTTTATTAAATGTTATCAGCAAATTATTTTGACAGCCAAGTGGCTGTAGCAAACAATTGCTACAACAAGAAGATCTAGACACAGAAATCAACAAGTAAACCCCCCAAATGATAGCCAATAATTAGTAGAACAATAATCTAGGTTCACAAGTAAATTTCCACGGTAGATTAGATAGTAAAGAGTGTAAGAAAGAGAGTTTTTCTGCAATGTCTGTAGCATTAAGTTTGTAACAGCGAAGAGAATTACTAGGCTAAAGAAGACACCCTTAGGGCAACAATTAGCTTATAGCATGTAGAATAAATTCCAACTTAGACAATTGCAATCTCTCAACAATTCACGTATACCAACGCAACGATTTTATATGTCCAATGCAATTTAGACTAGTGCTTATCAATTGGGCAATGGAGTCTCTTGTGTAAGAGTTAGTTTTGTTACTTCTCTAGGGTTGTAAGCCCTTTTACCCCCTAGAGCAAATAAAACTAGCAAGGTAAATCTAGGAGGGTGTAAACCTTTTTATTTCTCCTAGCAACCTTTGCATAAAATATAGCTTATTCAAAGATAACAAGGTAGACTTGATGGAGGGTGTATGCCCTTATACCCCTCCAAGGGTCTAGATGAATTAATGCTTGAAACAAGAAGAAACCAAACAATAAATGCAGAAATTCCTTACCAATTCTAAGAATAACATGAAGAAATCTTTCTTTATCAAGTATATTCCACCAAAAATACCAGGAACAAGCATCCAAGTGATAGCGCCTTACTTCTTCACCAATAGACAAGTACTAGCATCACAAAGTGAGATTCAAGAGAGAGATAGAGCAAAATGCCCAAGTAGGGTGAAAGTTTCAGCCATACACTATGTAATTCTCAAGTGAGTTATATTAAAATGGCAAAGAGGTGACCTCTATTTATATGAGGTAACCTAAAACTCTTTTGTCCACATTCAAAAAGTCAACATCAAATTAGGGAGGCCGACCTCCTTTATTTGTCCATTTACAACTTGAAATTCAAATATTACATAAAATAAATCCCCTTTAGCGGTGACGTAAGTCCTCTAGGAGAGATGTTTTGCTCTCTAAGTGAAGTCATTGGGCCTCCAAAGGCCTCATCTCCGGTCTTCAAGTGGTCTAGTGCAAAACAAGTGTCCCTCTTTCCTTCAAATCATGCCACATCATCATCAACCATGAGAGCCCCACCATAAACCCTAAGCCCATGTGACGTCCAGGGCCTAAAAGATGACGTCTTAGGCCTTCAAAGGCCAACGTTTGGGTGCAACTTTGCAAGGGGCTAGAATGTGATCTCCTCGTGGTCTACAAGTGCCTCCAAATGCAACGCTTCCTCTCCCATGTGTCCAAAGAGAGGGGGCGCATCATCCAACCTATGGGCTTCATGCCCCAATGAAGGTCTAAGTGACCTTGTGCCTTAATGAAAAGACTTCCACGTGGCAGGGACTTGCAAAGACAAACAAGTATGCCCTCCAAGGGTCCACAAGTCACAATATCATGCCAAGTAAGCCATATCTAATAAAAGAACCACCTAAACATGTGCATAAAATCTGCCCTTTTCAAAATAAACAAATGTTCAAAGACCTTATGCAATTTACCAATTTAAGTATGGGAGGGTTGTCATGGTGACCTATTGGGTAGATCATTCCCCAAAGAATAAAGTGAAGGAGTGTTTCCCAAGTGGACCCTCTCTAAGTCATGTAGTGAATGTGAAGTGGATGGGGTTAGACTTCTAGGTATGGGGTTTCATGACATACAAGGGCTCATATCGTCTCATTTATGGGTGCCTTTGTTGAGGGCTGGCCACATCCTTTTTCTCTCTTTGTTTTTAAAGCATATTTTTTCCAAGCCCTTTATTATTTTGCACGTGTTACCAAGTTGAAGACAGTAAGGGGCACTAAAAAGGAAATGCATAACACACAAATGCTCTATCTTGGTTTACAATGCCTTTCCAAGTTGAAGACAATAAGGGGCACTAAAAAGGAAATGCATAACCCACATACGCTATACCTTGGAAAGCATACGCTATACCTTGGAAAGCATCGTTGATTAATTAGTTATTTATTTTATGGATCCCTCATTGTTTTTTGAGAAGCGTTTCATTGCTCTCGGGATCCCAGGGCGAGATTTTATTGCATGATGTTTTTGCGAGGGCACCTCTGAGCCTAGTGGTCCCTTTTTCCCATGAAATGAGGTACCTGCTCTTATTGGGTCAATACTCTCGAAAAACAAGAAGATGGGGAAACGAAGGGGAAGAAGTAATGGAAAGTGGCAAGTATGAGCGGGGATGGTACGATAACCCTTCAAGGAGACCCCCTAGTAGCAACCTTTTTCCCGAGGGTAACCCACTTACTAGGACATGTCAACCACCAAGGTGAAATGAGGCAAAAGGCATAATTACCAAGAAAACTTTTTCAAAATCAAGAAAGGACTCTTTGCAACATGTTCAAATGCTTGATTTATTAGATTGACACTTACCACAACACCAGACTTGTTACCTCATGGAGCAAGACCTGCTGTCCTTTGTGAGCCAAGCTAGGTGTGGTGGATGCTGCTGCCATTGATCTAATGGTGATGTGTGGTGAGCGAAGGGCTTTGTGTGTTGGTTTGCCTCTCGGTACTCCATGTCTGCAACCTGTGGGCCTCGAGACATGATCTCCTTAATTATCCCTAGAAATGGGGGATATCAGGGACAACCTCCATAAAAGTATGTTAGTAGCCCCTCAATATCCTCCAAAGGATCCAAGTGTCAACCAAGCATGTGGCTATGTGCAATCCATCGTTTGAGGAGGGGCTCATGTGGTCCAATGCATCATAAGGATCGGAGGCAAGGTACACAATCCAAACACAACATAGAAAGTGAGTCATGTCAATACAAACGCCATTAGATAGATCTCACAAAGTATCCTCTTCAAACTTCACACTAGCTTACAAATTTATACAATTTACCAAGTCTAGGTATGGGAGGATCATTATTATCCCCTATAAGGTGTGCCGGTGCCCAAGCTAAGAAGTATGTCCCAAGGAACCCATCAAGGAGCATGTTCAATTGTATGTGGTATGGATTGGGGTTTACTTCATGGGGTGGATGTCAATGAAATGCAGGGTCCTGTATGATAGTCATCCTCACGAGTGCCTTTGTAGAGGGAGTGCTTAGACAATGAGGTGTTAGAAAAACAGATGTGCTCGTTTTACCATAGACAATATAGCAATATTGTCACCCAACCATAGGCATAAAGGCCACCCCCGAGCACCTTAACCTTGACAGACAAAATAATTCCAGAAGCAATCCAATAGCCAACCAAGGTAGCGCACCTTTCTCCAAGGCTAGCACACCAATCAAGAATAACCAAAGACCAAGCAGAAAGTCCAAACCATAACCAAGAGAAAGTCCAAGCCAAAACCAAAATGCCATTTGCAGCAGCTGCAGCTGCAGTTCCTCTCCAAACTTGCGCACCATTGGTTTTATGCAGTTGTGAGAGTGAGAATAAAAAATGAGCTCTAGCGTCCTCTATTTATACTGCTCTATCTCACTTGACTGGGGTGACTTATATTTCTGGAGGCTAATAACTCAATATTAAATATTCTCTTGAGCGGACTTGTCTCCTAGGATTATTATCCAACATTTTAGGGTTTCTCTTGCTTCTCGAAATATTCTAGTCTCGTCAAAGGTTACACGTGAAGGTTAATACCTCCTGCAGCTACCATAATATCAACATGAAGTACCCTTTCCTTGGCACTGTGTCTTTCCAAATCTTTGTTTACCTTTTTTTATATCTTTAACCTTTTTTGGCTTTTGACATTTGATTTGCTAAGTCCTTTTGTAAGATATGCATTCATTGCATAGGACTTGGGGTGATGGCCTCTTAGCGAGGGGGTAGAGCTCATGCTTCTTTCTTTCTTGGTTTTTAATACTTTGCTTTTATTGTTTATTTCTTGGGCTTTTGCGCTTTCTATATCATATTTTTTATAAAGTTGCATCAACCTTGGGCATTCAAGCCCCTTCTTCTCATGGGATTATGAAGCACAAACCCTTTTGGGATACATGTAAGAACCAACCCCAAAGAAAGGACAACAGATAGGGCATAGATGGAATATATTATTCATGGTAAAGGATATGGACACGTTATGCCATTAAGGTCCCCAATAGTACAATTTTGCCCAAGAGTGACAACACTTGACTAGAAGATGATGATGACCACCAAGGTGAGACAAGGAAAAAAACAGAAATTCGAAGCATCATGATTCATTATCCAATTCAACCCATGATCACCATTTTCATGCCCCAAGTATTGACATTATCACTCGATATGAGGTGTTAGAACAATGTACTTGAATGTGTAATGCACCATGTCATGTGAGTGAGTTGAGTTGAGCATGCAATGGAAGGCATTTGTGGGCAATTGTCTGTGGAGAGTCAGGAATGACATCATCGGATTTGTTGTCTGGAATGTAGATCATGGAGAAAAAAAATTCTCCTCTAGTTACCCCTAGAAGTGAGCGGATAACATGACACACCCTCACTTGTATAGATTTGAGAAGGATTAGGGTACAATATTGTATGATTTTCACATGATCCATCTTCTAATGAAGCCTTGGTCTCCATCGATATAGCAATATGATTCACATTCCCCACCGAGATCACAACCTTATCACCAATAGTACTTGGACTTTGATTGAAAACCCCAAACTTGCACTTGGGGAGGGAGGATGTTTCCCCTTTCTATCCAAAGGGACAAGTTCATACCCAACGCTGGAATGTTTTTGTTGAGCCATGGATTTGAGAGCAGAGTCTTCGAAAAGACGGGCTTGAGCTTGACAATAGTGATAACAAAATGATAAGTTCTCATAATCGAGTATCTTGATCCATCACTCACCACCCCATTTGAAGTTTATCCCCTTTGGTAGACCTCCATTGATCGCTGTCAAGACTAGTATGTGCAAGGTACCATACCTATCCAGGTTTTCTTGGGATGCACCCCAGAAGGAGCCCAAGTCATCACCCACCAATCTCAAAATTTTTGGATCCTATAGATGAAGTAGCAAAATTGGGAGCCACACCCTAAGGAGAAGTTTCTCCTTTACTGTCCTATTTGAACCAATCGAATTAAACCAAGGAATTAAAACCAAATGCGAAGATTCAAAGCTCCAAGGACCTTAGAGTAACACTGCCTCCTTATCCATTGGATTGTAGAAAAGGAAAGTGAGAAACCCTCTTTGTAGAGGGGTGATCTGAGTCTTACCTCTTGCTATCATAGCCCATGATGAGCTGATCCACTCCACCAACTTGAAAATATGAGGCTTGGGACCATAGAAAATACTGATCAATGCTCTTGTAGCTAGCTTCTTGACACCATCCACTATTCATTCACCTGGAAGGGAAAGCCCCATTGAACTAGTAGAAGGAATGCACCACTTTCGCCCTGAAGAAACCCTAGCTCCACCCCTAGCATCATCACTTCTCTCTTCCTCCTCCTCCTCCATATTCCCTTTCTCCTTCACATTACACAAAATGGTAAAATTTCTACAAAAGACTATCAATAATTATAAATTTATTTACCACTAGGTGACTAGAGAAATAAGAGGAAGATATAAGTATGCTACTTATACATGAAGGACAAGAAGATTAAAGTAAAGTATTTCTTGAGTTGGTTGCACCCTGTTGACCGCCTATTCAACTAGGGGGTCAACTCCATGTACCATGAAGATATGCATCATCGGATGCAAATAAGTCGAAGACTTTTTGGTTCTACAGGGCATTTTTTGCTCCAACACACAGTTTTGTAAGTGGGATTCCCGCACCCCTACGTGGGTTTATAATGTAATAGGTCTACATGGATCATGGTTAGGTCAGTTGCCTTAGGATTTCTTCATTAGGAGAGTTCCTTTCACTAAGTGTTTTTTATCCTCAAGAGGTTGATTTGGCCTAACTAGCCTTATTAATCTCCCTTGAGTTTTTCACTCCCACTAGCAATAAATCCTCCAAAGTGGTGAAAGACGTTCTAATGAAGTCATTCTCTGGTAGCTAGTGTTTAGGAACAATGTAAATGACCATGTAAGACAACACAAAAAGTTTCGTGATTTTTAGTAGAGTCTAGATAGGTTTTTTTTAATTAATTAATTTTTCCTAAGGTTGGGAATTAAATTAATTAATTAATTCTGATGAAATAATGTAAAACTTAGGTCCCTGGACTTTTGATAGGGGTATTTGTACTCAAAAGAAAGGTAATGAGACCCCCCTACACCCTTGGACCAAGTTTGAACTCAGTCGGACAAGTTTTGTTAGGGTTTTGTTCACTTAGGAGTCTTAGTCAGATAAAAACAATTTTAATTGCTAAACCCAAGATATGGGAAAATGTCATTTTTGTAATAATTGGTCAAATAAAGTAAAGTAAAAGTGACAATTGATGAGAGGGACCCCACCTAACCTTTCCTTACCCTTTCCTAACCTTTACCCACTATTTACCCACTCATTTAATTATATCCCCCTTGGGATTTGCGCCCCCACTAAGGAACATGTCCCCCTTCCCACATAAAGTTGGAAACTCACCTTTGAGAAAGGCGTGGGTCCCTCCTTCCACATGTGCGCCCCTCCTTACCCATTCACATACCATTTAGGAGTGTGCCAACACACTCCCTCCACACTCTCACCCAAACCTCATGCTTTCCTTGAGGAGATACGCTTTTCTTCTTTGGGAACGTGGAAACATCTCTTAAAAAAGATGGGAACTTGCTTTTAAAGCAAGGCTTTGCTTTCTCCTTGGCCAATGTGCCTCCTTCATGAGGCCAACTCACCCTCCATCTCATCCCACTTGCTAAACTCTTCATAACCTAAAAGCTACACGCCTTCTTTAGCTTGAGTTCACTTCCATTGGATGTTTGACACTTGTCAAAGATCCAAGAGGGGTCTCTTGGTCCTTCAAGGCTATTTAAGAGACCTCTCACTCTCTCATTCATTACCATTCTTCACAGCATTGTTATGCTACCAAATTCTCTCCATCTCCCTCTCTCTTTCTCTCATTATTGTCACCTTGCTTCACTGGTTTTGGTTCTTGAAGAGCTTGGAGCAACTTTGTTGCTACAAGCTCTTCCCATTGGATAATAGAGAAATTGCTTTGGAGGAAATGTGGAACACTTGACTTTGTTTGGATTTCTACTGTATTGCAAGGTGATACTGCTTTAATTTTAATGTTATTGTGTCATTAAGTAGCATTGCTAAAGTAAAACTATGTTTGCTTGGCTAGGTTAAGTAAAACTTTGTTTGCTTGCCTATTTGCATTGTATGCATTTTTAATACTAACTTTGTTGTATTATTGATTGCATACAATCCATTGTTACTTTTATTTCACAGTTTATTGGAAGTTTTGCAGATCATCTGGAAGGAGTTGTTGGGATAGGTTCAAGGACGAATCTATCTTCATCTTCACTTAAACTTCACAATCATTTTCTGTTCTTCTTCCTCATTCTATCACATTCAGTTTTTGGTATCTAATTTGCTTAGATAGGTCAATAATTTAATATAAATTTATGGTTTTCATATGTGGGAAGTTTATGTTGAAGAACAAAAATTTCATAACCTTTTCTGAGTGTGTTGCAGCACAAATCAGCAAGCAATAGCTTGCTGATTTTTGCAGGTTTTCGCCAGGCTAAGGGTACACGCTACCCAAATTCAAGCACAACACACCTTTCCGGTCCTCCTTTCAAGAGTGGTAACAGTTTCTCTTCTTCTCTTTTTTCTAAATCACTGTAAGCAAGCCCAAAGGAGTGTACCCAAGTGGCTTGCCTTCGTCATTTCAGTTTTGGTTTTGCAAGTCTTAGATTAGTTTTCTTTTCGGTTTTTCTTGCATAGCTTAACTAGTTTAGTTGATGATATTTACATGCATGCGTAAAGGATAAAATAATCTAAAGTAGATCTCACATCTAGATGCTAGATTAGAGCTGGTGGGGACATAGTGGATCTTTTTGCTTTCGTCATGTACTTTGCATGCAAGCATTTGTTTCTTAAGTTTATCTTATATACATGCATGCAAACATTGATATCTTAGAGGCTTAATTAATCGCTTTTCAATTCCGCAAGTTACTTTCAGTTCTTACACTTTACATGTGCAATCTCATAATCTAAGAATTTAATCCTTAATTACGGTTTTGGGTCCCCAAGGCCCTTTTCCGGAAATTAAAATTTAACTTGCAATCTATTTGTTTAAAGGCCTTAGCCTTCACAATCGTCATTTTCAGTTTCACAAGCATTTTCAGTTCTTAATATTTACATGCAATAACTTCATAACTTAAGGACTTAACTTGCAATTTCACTGTTTAAGAATTCATACTCATATCTTTCAGTTTCAGTACTTTGGCACTTTTTGAGCAAGCTACAAGCACTCAAACATACTTCAACACTTAGCTCATAGGTTTGATAATTAATTTATTAGACTTAATAGGACACCATTACCGACCATCTTCGCCATTTAAAACGGGGTCGGAGGAAGGCAATGGAAGGTGCTAGACCGGGGACGATCTCATGGCCCGCGACGTCCTTTCTGGGAGTACTCTGATCTTATGACTGACCTGTGGAGCTAGGGTGGATCTCGTTGCCTAACTTCTTGAGCACCCAACAGTCACTTGGTAACTGGGGGAGGAAAGTTTTGGGTTGACACTTAGATAGGATTAAAATAAATCTTACTTAATCACTTAACTTAATCCTTGGTCTACAACATTGGCGATTTACATTTTACACTTGCAAGCTTACGTATCTCATATTTATATTCACATGCAAGTCTTTTATGTGTTGTAGAATAATCATCTAAGTGGTTACATCTTTTCATCTGGACACTTTACTTTTAAAAGTCTTTTATGTGTTGTAGAATAATCATCTAAGTGGTTACATCTTTTCATCTGGACACTTTACTTTTAAAGCTTTCATCTATATTTTTGTTCCTGTATTTGTGGTGTGATCCTTCAAGAAGTGCGCATCCACCGGAGGCACTCTCTTGACTAGGTCTTGAGTGCTTTGCGTCTTTATGCCATTGATAAGCAGTACAATAGAGTTCTATCTATTGTGAGCATGCTTGGCTTGATGTGTTGATATGTGTATCATCTTGAGTATTTTCTTTCCCTGCACATTTCAAGCAATTTGTTAGTATAGTGTATATCTTGTATCTAGTTTAGTCTAACTTTGTATATTTGATATATTCTTTTTGCATCTTTGTATCTAGTTGTATCTATCTTGTTGTAACAATTGTAAACTTGTAATTATCTTTTAATGAATCCCCCCTTAACTTAGTTGACCCCTTGTGCAATTTTAGGCACTAGTCTTAGTTGTTCTAGGAAAAGGCTTGACTGTTCATACTTTATTGTTGCATCTTGCATTTGCTGCTTGACATCATAGGCTAAATTCCCCCTGACTATTTAACCAATTAAAACCAACTCCTAGAACATTAAACATTAATCTCATCTAGTAACTAGGGTCTACCCCCCTTGGCTTCCCTAGGAGTTAGCCTAGACGGAAGAGGTTCAAGTCAAAGTGATAGTGTGGACTTTGAACCTAGGCATTGTGCCTTCGAGGACACACTAAGTGAGCAGGACTTAGCTCATGTGTGCAAGTGTGTATAAGGACGGCAACACACCCTTCCTAAGAAAGTCAACTCTAGATGACAAAGCTCGAGACCTTGGATGAAGCTGTTAGGAAATGTTGACATTGCGAATAACAAGACTAGAGCCACTAGAAGAATTGGAAGAGATGGAAAGAAATGAAAGAAGAACGAGTTTGGTGGGACAAATGTTTTAAATGCCACTTGCATCCATTTGGGCTTGAGCATGAGTCAACACAGCTGACACATAGGAGAAGCAAAAGAGATAGAAGAAAAAGAAGAAAGGGCAAGTTTGGCGGCACAAATGCTTTAAAGTTTAAGCACCACTTGCATCAATATGGGCATGAGCTCAAGTCAACATAGATGGCTCATAGCAAGACACAACCACTGAGTAAGAAGGTGGAAAAACAGTACTTAACAGAATGGTCAAAGAAACAAATTGAAGAAACTACTTGGTAATTGTTGGGACTTATTAGAGGCCATTAGTCTCTTGAAGGGAACAGACATGTTGCAACCCAAAAAAGGACAATTATTTTGTAATTTGAAATAGCAAATTATATCCTCAATATGTCAGTGGACAGCCTTTCTAAAGAAAAGGGAATAATTCTCTAAAATTTTACAAGGAAAAAAATGAGATAAAAACTAATAATTAGTAGTATGGCCTCCCCAATTTATGGCAACTGACCTGCATTTTTGACAACTGCCACTATTTTAAATGCACTTTGACTTGTGAAAGTAAAATAGGCACCTCAAACATTTATGACATCTGCTGTGATTATTAAATGCCAGCTAGCTTGAGCATTGACTGCCGTTGCTCTACATAACAAGGGAGCTAACGTACATTAAATGCAGGAAAACCAATATAAGAAAGGGCAAGTTTGGCGGCACAAATGCTTTAAAGTTTAAGCACCACTTGCATCAATATGGGCATGAGCTCAAGTCAACATAGATGGCTCATAGCAAGACACAACCACTGAGTAAGAAGGTGGAAAAACAGTACTTAACAGAATGGTCAAAGAAACAAATTGAAGAAACTACTTGGTAATTGTTGGGACTTATTAGAGGCCATTAGTCTCTTGAAGGGAACAGACATGTTGCAACCCAAAAAAGGACAATTATTTTGTAATTTGAAATAGCAAATTATATCCTCAATATGTCAGTGGACAGCCTTTCTAAAGAAAAGGGAATAATTCTCTAAAATTTTACAAGGAAAAAAAATGAGATAAAAACTAATAATTAGTAGTATGGCCTCCCCAATTTATGGCAACTGACCTGCATTTTTGACAACTGCCACTATTTTAAATGCACTTTGACTTGTGAAAGTAAAATAGGCACCTCAAACATTTATGACATCTGCTGTGATTATTAAATGCCAGCTAGCTTGAGCATTGACTGCCGTTGCTCTACATAACAAGGGAGCTAACGTACATTAAATGCAGGAAAACCAATATATATAGAAACATAGTGCTCATTGTCTATCGACACAAATTTTTCTGTGTTAATTATTGCGCAGTTGTCTATGATACAACAGTTTTAGCCTCGCATAATCAAAACCATGGAAATTTTTGTAGTTAAAGTTATTTGGCATATTGCCATTCTGAAATTCTTCTGGGAAATATAGTGCACCATAATTCTACTATGACTCGGCTTTAGAGATCAGATACTCTATCCATCCTCCTCTAAGGTGATCTGTCATCATTTCCCAAGAATATTCTAGGATAAGGAGATAGCTACATTACAAGGAAGACAATTCGAGGTATGCATATAGATATTGTGCTCATGATCTGTTCTGTAATCCCTTTGTCATAGAGTAGCACTTGTAGAAAAAGGTATCATCATGAGCCTTAGGTTTAGCCTTCAACTTGGTGAGTATAAATTGTTATTGGCTCCGCTTATATACTAATTTGAAATTAATGAAGTGTTGTCTAGGAGGTAATTCTATGGAATCGATGCTTGAAATGGAGTTGGTATGATACTGAGGAAATATTCTGTCTAATTGGCAGTGATTTAATGATTACGCTCCATGGATATCTATTTAAAGATGCATTCAGGAAGCAGTTCTAAACAGAGTCAATACTTGGAATGCATCTATTCAAAGTCCATATGGGAAGTAATTCCCAATTTGATTGATAACCAAATTGCATCTATTTATGTCATCTGGTATATAATGTTAGATAACGCAATGGGATTGATGCATTTAAAAAAAAAACTCTTGGCAAGATACTTCAAGAGTTGTAACTTTTGAGCATCTACCATCTATCAAGAGGTGAGACGTTGTTGACACTTGGAGGCATGAGGTCGGCTTGCATGAGCATGCTGGCTCTAGAGGGGCAAACATGTAACATACCCACTTGCCTAATTAAGCTGTGATCAACATTCTTATGTATAATGTATGGGCAATAACAGTTTTTCCGCAGAAAATACACTGCCCATAAACAACTACTCTACAACCTATGAGCACATTTAGCCATTTCAACATATAAGATATATTTCTGCTCATACATTGAATAATAACAGCTGGTATATGAACAATTACAGCAGCATTCATATGCATTTATAACTGTATTCATATACAGTTCTTTCACATCCCCACATAATTACATTCTCTTCATGGTTATGGCCCCTTTGGCATACCCCCAAGGTCATTTACATCAAACTAACATGGTTGGAAATTAATTTACATGACAGAGGTTGAATTATGTCCTCTACAATACAATATATGGTTGTAACAACCTCAAAACTTGCATATAAATAATTACTAGACAGCCCAGCATGCACTCCTGAGCCTAGTGTCAATTTCCAAACTTGCTTCTTCAGGAAAAATCACATAAATTCTCATATACGGCAACAACAACAACATTAAACATCAGCACATTAGTAACAAAGTTTATAATACTTATCTGTCATTAGTTGTACTCGGGGAAAATAGCTCCATGGGAGCATTTTTTCCACCTTGTGTAGGTGCCACCCCTTTGCCAGGAAATGAAACAAGGGGGAATTTATTGGCTACGGTTATGGTTTTCATCACTCATCCCAACAACTAGCTATTACAGCCAGGGAATCACCTTTCAGTCCATTATGTCTACAACAGTCCTACTCTCCAGCTTCTCTTTCGCCCCCGGCCCTGCATAGCACAAGGATTGGGATCCCCTTCATTGCTAAATAGTTGCTCAGGCTATCCTACTTCCTTACTGTGCTCTAATGCATGCTGGCAAGGAAATCTCTTTTGCCAGAAACAAGGAAAACTCAGCTGTAAATCAATTCCTCTTAATCCCAGAAATAACTCATGGACACAGTCATGGATTCCACATAATCTTCATGGCTGCAATTTTATGGCAACCATACTATGGTAGCCAAATGCCCTGTTGCACTAGCATATGAATTAGAGAATAATTTGAACCATGGCATTTTCCTCCCAAAAGAATTGGAATGAATCTCTTTCAAAGGTTGCATGCACTCTAGACTTGCATGGAGACCACGTGCCCCCCTTGTAAAACATAGGCTTGGGGTAATGACACATGGCCTCTGCCATAAAATATTATTTTATTGACTCCCCTACTTGCCCTTTTGTTGGATTATTGCCCCCATGGTGCTCCTAAGGAGTTATCACCCCCCAAGTGCACCTGTTTATTACTTTATTAATTACATTATTAAAATTCAAATATAATGAAATGGTATTACTTACCCACTTAGACATGATGGTCATATGCTCATAGGGGGTATTACATCCCACCCCCCCTCCTTGGAATAACACCGTCCTCAGTGTTTCTTTATCTGGTAATACAATTATGTCTTCACTCTTTAGCTGTACTTATCTGTATGATTATTTCTCTACTTCATAAGGCTGCCATGGGTGAGAGTTCAACTCACTGTGTTTTCTTTTTGACACACCCTCAAGTTGCCCCTTCCTTGCAACAACTTTCCCTTCCAAGCTCAGGCATTCCCTTCTCTGCTAAACAGTCCCTTGGGGGATCCATCTTGCCAAGCCTTTCACATGCAAGAATAGTGCCAACATAGGGTCCCAGTGCCATCACAGTGGCCTTCTTCCCAGGCTTTCAAGCTTACAATAATAATCTTTTATCCTTACTAGGTAGATTCACCATCCTCTTGTACTATAAACATAAACATACAAATACTATGAATCATCTTTTTATCTTTTAGATAACTTCTGAAATAGTTATCTAACAATCAGATTTCCAATTAATATAGGAAATTCCACATAATACTTAGCTTTCATTTGTGTGGGTAGCAGTCCTTGTCTTCTTTATGGCCTGCTTTCAATCCCATATCCAAGGCATCCCTTTTTGTAATTCTGTTCTCCTGACCAGTGTTTTTAAACTTGGCTAACTTGGACTCAGAATCAGCCAAGTTGACCGAGTTGACTATAAACTGAGTCAACTTGGTCCTCTGCTTGGTTTGGGGACCGGTTTGGTATCGAACTGGTTTAACTAGGCCAAATTCATACCTACTTGATTGAGTTGGTCCTCAACCTCACTGCAGTGCAGTTTTGAAGGAAAAGTTATTTTAATTTGTTTTTACATAAACCCTAAATCCTAACACCCTAACCGTAAAAACAAACTATATAGAGACCCCCCCCACTTCTATTTGCCTCACACCTCTCTCATTGAGCATTTGGAGTTTTGGAGCAATGTTGAAAAGTTGTGATTTAGAGTGAGCTTGGAGCTTGTTTAGCAATCCTCTTGGGCTGTTTGTGGTGGATTTGGCATCTAAGTGAGGAGGCTAGATTCCATCTTCAAGCTTGGAGGAGTTGTGGACTGGATTCTTGTGCCCATTGCCCATTGATCTCATTCCAAGGTCTGTTAACAGTTAAATCCGCCCCTGTTTTTTTCTCTTATGAAATTGCTGATCTGAAATCTGTCTTTTAAGTTTTGTTGTTCCAACCTTCAACTAGTTTGAACTTTGAACTTTGCATATGAAGACATAGTTTGCATATTTCTTTCCATTTAAATGTTACCATGGCCCCAAGAGTCAAACACCTTGCATGGATCCATGTTGATCTTATTGATGAGATATATTGCAAATATTGCAATAAACACATGAAGGGGGGGATTCATAGATTGAAACAACACTTGGCTGGTATAAGAGGCCAAGTTGCCCCATGCAAGGCACCATTAGAGGGGATTGGAATTGCAAAATCAGTTTGAGAAATTTGAAGAAGACACGACTAAGTGAAAAAAGATAAATGTTGAAATAGGGAGGAAGCGACAACTTGCCATGATGAGGGCTTCTGGATCCCTAGCAAATCCTAGTGTTGATTTTGAAGGCTCTTGCTCTATCCCTTCTGACAATATTAGTGACCCCTTTTGTTATGTTCCTTCCCCTCATGAAATCTAGCATAGAAAGAAGAAGAACATTCAAAGTTATTTTAGACCTCCCCCTACCTTTGCCAATGCCAGTGTCTCTTAACCAACTCAAACTCAACCCACCTTAGATAACCATTGGAAGAAGCAATACAAAGAAGCCGCTTTTGAATACATAGCTAGATGGTGGTATGATGCAGATATCCTCTTCAATGATGCTTGCTCACCTTATTACCAACCTATGCGGGATTACATTATTGCTGACAAAAAGGGCTTCAAAGACCTTAGTATGCATGACTTGAGGGGATCTCTTTTGCAAAATGAAGTTTTACCCATAGATGAATACTTGGAGGATTTTAAAGAGTCATGGATCAAAATGTGATGTACCATCATGTCAAATGGATGGACTAATGTAAAGAACCATACTATCTTGAATTTCCTTGTCTCTTGCCCTCAGGGAACCATGTTTATGAAATCGGTTGATGCATCTAATAAGGTGAAAGATGCAAAGTTGTTATTTAAGCTTTTGGATGAGATTGTAATGTTAGTGGGGGAGGAAAATATTGTTTAGATCATAATGGATAATGCCTCTAACTATGTTCTTGCTAATAAGATGTTAGAGGCTAAATACAAAACCATATTTTGGACCTCATGCTTGAGGACATAGGAAAACAAGATTGGATCAAGAACACTGTAGAGCATGCCAAGAGCATTACGAAATACATCTACCACCACTCATGAGTATTGAACTTAATGAGGAAAAACATCGGGGGTGGAGACATTGTTAGGTTTGCCATCACGAGATTTGCAACTCATTTCCTCATATTGCAATCTCTCCTTTCCCAAGCTCAAAAAAAATGTTTTCAAGTGATAAATGGAATAGATCTCAGTGGGCTCACAAACAAGATGGAAAAGACACCAAAAATAAAGTTTTTGAGAAAACATTTTTGGAAAAAAGCAGTGGAGTTTGTGAAAATTGGTGAGCCCCTTGTTAAGGTGTTATGATTGGTGGATGGGGAAAATTGGCCATGGGTTACATTTATGAGGCTATGGATTAGGCAAAGGAGTAGATAAAGACAATGTACAAGGATAAAGTAACTATGTATGGGCCTATTTGGGAGATCATTGATAATGGATGGAACGATCAATTCCATCGTCCTGTACATGCAACTAGGTATTTCCTAAACCCTATCATTATAGAGCTCAGTTAGGAGGAGGTCAAACTAGGGAGGTGAAAGATGGATTGTACGGATGCTTAGAGTGCATTGTCCCTGACGAGAGTGAGCAGTTGGAAATGCATCGATAGATTAGTGCTTTCACTAGAGCCACAGGTGACTTCGACAAAAACCTAGCAAATATTGCAAAAGTTGTGGACCAACGATGTAAGCAATTCCAAAGATTTTTAAGTTCAATTGTTTAAACTTTAAATGTTTTATTTTTTAGCCAAAGTCACAATTTAATTTGTTGAAATAACTGTCTTTACAACACATTGGTGGGAGTCATTTGGTAGTTGATGTCTTCAATTGCAAAAGTTTGCAATTTGTGTCCTGAGTCAAACTTGTAGTGCTTTTGGGTGTGAGCACAATTGGTCTGTCTTTGAGCATATTCACACAAAGAAGAGAAACCGTTTGGAACAAAATGGTCAAATGATATCATTTTCATACAGTACAACCTTCGGCTAAGGCACAACCAGTGGCCGAATAAAAGACCCGATACAGATCCCATGGTGTTGGATGATATTGATCCAACCTTAGAATGGGTAGAGTCTTAATCGATAGAGTTTGATCCTAATTATGATATTGATGACTTGGGATGGATTGGTTTGGATTTGGATCCACTAGTAGGAGTAGATGTAGCACTAGGCATGACACATGCAAGCACTATCCACGCAACTTGTGCTTCTACTAGTACTGCTACTGAAGTTACAAATGTCCTTGAGGAGTCCGACAAGTCTGAAGACTTTGAGCAAGAGGATGATCTTGTAGCTCACGCCGAGGATCCCGTTTCTAGTAGTGGTGATGAGTTTGATTATTGATCATGTTGATCAGTGATTTGTAGTAGGCCAATAGCTTATAACATGTTTTTTGGACTCTAGAGGCCATTTAGAGCCTCATTGATTATGTATTTTGTTTCTGATACATATTGCACTTGGTACAATAGTTAAGGAAATA